>WXZC020000802.1:0-10754 GCA_011317855.2 Paelopatides confundens | reverse complement strand
TGGAACATGCTACCAGAATAATTATACTGTATACATATATATACCAGAAGAACAGCACTGAAGAGTGCAGGTACTATACTATGGTACGTATACGAAACTGAACTATATGCTAAATAAGAATTCAAGGGATATTTAATTCCTGTTTCCACATTCATTTGTATGTATATGTATATATATATATATATATATACAATCAAAGTGTGCAATCTTAAACCCAAAGGGAGAGAGAACAGCTATACTTATATCTTAATATTTGAGGAGGAGTATGTCAGGATGCTGGGGAAACTATCCCTTCCATCCATTAAAGTGGTGGGTCCTGACAATAAGCTGAGGTATCAGCATACTCTGGAAGGGTATTGCTCTCTCTTTCCCTTTCACCCATCGTTCTCTTCCTATCTATTACATCTAGCTGTGCACCGGCAGTAGTTAAAGGTGGAAGGTTGTCCCATTGTATAAGGTCATGCTTTAGTATGATGCATGCTGATTTAAACAAGTAAAATGTAGCATTGTCTTGTGTTCAGTGGTGGCTGTAGAGAATACTCATTGGGAGGGTGGGGCGAATTGTTTTTATTTGGGTGGCTCAACTGTCATTATTTGGGACTCACATTTTGCATGCAAATCACACATTTCTTTTTTTTTTCCTGTTTATGTTGGTCTGTGCAACATATTCGCTTGCAAGGGACAAACTTGAGCACAAAATATATTGTTAGTTTGTTGCATTCATGCCACAACATGTGCTTAAAGCAGCTTGTTGTGTTTACAATGTACTTTTCATAGAAACAGCAACACTACTTGCTTCAGTAAATCACCATGAGATGTAGAATATGATTTAACAAATATATTATGTTACCTAGGAAATATGATCAGTGCTGGGGTTGAAGGTAAAGAAAGCTCCATTGCAAGAATCAGATTGGTTGAAGGAACTTCAGGGAACTCCTGCCTGTGTACTAAGGGTAAAGTCTTTGTATCATTTGTTAGGAGTGTTATGGTAAATGACAGTGGAACGTTGGGTCGTTATGAAGAAGACTTTTGGAAACTAGAACGAAATGATATGATACGATGATGATTAGATGGTTGTTTGGAGCAAATTTTAAGGATAAATTTTCATCTGATGTACTGAAGGCACATCTGGACATTGACAGTATTAGGAACTGTCGAAAGAGGTAGGCTAAGATGGTATGGACACATTGAAATAAAGGACAATGATAGCTGGGTAAAGAAAATTACATAGAGGGAAGAGAGGTAGATGTAGGCCATGAATGATGTTGGATGGTGTTGTGAAGAATGATCATAGGTCAAGGAGTCTTCAAAAAGATCACTCCCAAAACAGATTAAAATGAAGGAAGACTATTAAGTAAATCCCATCCAACATGTGCTCGGCATGGAAAACAACTTTCGGATGTGATGAAAGAGATGCAACTAGTAGCTGCTCTGCATGTAAACAAAATGTTCTTATTAAGCCTCATAATGAATTGTTAACAATCTGAGAATGACATTTAAACCCATGGTTTGAATAGTACTTTCATTAATTGCAAAATGTATAATGACATGGATTATAGTTGTAACATTTCTGGGCCATAATAGAATGAAGCAACAAGAGGGTTGAATATATATTGTTTTCCAGTGAGATGTATCATTTCAAAAACTTGCCCTTTGGAAATATATTCCCCTACACTAATCCACAAAACAAACATGGGAGCATGACATCTGCCATTAAAAATAAAATGCACAACCATTAGCAACAAAAATCTGCTTGCATGTCCACTGTGGCAAGGTTGCATTTTATGAGTCTGACCCTCTTGTTTACACCCAGTGCAATATGTTATGGGTTTGCTGTTAAGTCTGCATGCCACCATGTTGTAGAACATTGATAGTCATTTCAGAGTGAAATTTTAAAGAGATTGTTCACAAAAGATAATTTTGGTACATCTGTATTTTCCATTCAGAGGCCAAAGAGGTGTTAATGTATTTACTGTTTTTATTCTATATTTTACATATAACAACAAATTTATCAGCTTGTATTCAATATATAGATGTACTCTTTTATTAATTCTCTCAACCTTTGACCCTTTTCAGGAGCAGTACCAGTGTATCTTTGACTCTGTGCTTCAGCATTTGGAGGTTGATAATAACACCTACCAAAACCTGTAAAATGAATCAGCTCTCAAGAAATAGACCAAGGGCTTTTTTGGGAAGAGGAGCTATTTTATGCAATTAATCATTATTAAAACCATTCACAAGATTTGTGAATTGGTGAAGAAATCATTTAATTTTAAACATCATTTTTTTTTGTATTCATATATAATTGTATTTGATTCTACAATAGTTTTCTTTAATTGTAATTCAAGTTAAAAAAAAGTACTACTTAAAAATATATATATGTAATCAGATATATGTTGATATAATACAATTTCCATTATCCTCAGGATATTATTTGGCTACCAAATTTTGTACAACTTAAAATTTGATAATTTTTTTGTGGTATAGATCAGTGATATGTTTGCCTATTGATATTTTCGTTTCATTTTTAGGTTGTTTTATTTTATGTAGATGAATCATTTAAATGGAAAATTATACAGACTTATATAAAAGAGAAGCTTTTTTTTCAGAGCTTTTTCATTTAAAACTTATTTCTAAAGGTAAAATAGCTTTGCAGCATATGACAAATATTTGTTCCAAAGATGACTCTCTAGACCTCATGCCAAGAATCAATTGGCTTCATTTTATCCACATATATCCCATAAATCGCCTGGTTTCCCAGGTTAATAGGATCCACAGTGTTCTCTAGGGGATTCAACCACAGTGGTTTTTTGGGAATCTTGACAATAAGACCATTTATACAATGGGCTATTGTAATTTAGAATTGTCATTAATGTTACCATTTTGCTCTGTGATACCCTGTGTACAAGTGTTACCCTTATTTTGTCATGAGAAAATAGATATATATATTTTCATTAATTAGAAAAGGTTATACATTCAAGTTACATAAGGAAGCCATGTGGGTTTCATTCAACTTGAAGATACCATCTGAGGCATACACAACAGTACCAAATATAACATATTCCAAGTAGCATTAATTGCTTTGTTCAGCTTCAAGAATCACTCTGGAGACACATACACAACATTGACAGTATCAAACAATAACATATTCTAATCTCCTTTAAAGCTGCATTCAGGGTTTTATTCAATTTCAAGCAACACTCTGAGAGCCATACACAGCATTAATACCAATATCAACCAAGAACACATTCTAAACTCCTTTAAAGCATTGTGCATGGTTCCATTCAGATTCAAGAATAACAAAAAGGCACACACACAGTTCAGAGTATTATACAATAATATATTCTATATTGCAATGATAGAAGTCTTGTAAAAATGGACTGAAAAAATAACAATTTTGAATCAACCCTGAATATCTTATTTGAATCCTCTATGGATCACCAATATTCATATATATTTTTCCCAAGTACTGCATCATCTAGTTTAGTTTTCAATATTCTTGTTAAAGATGACTTTCTAAATTTATTTTTCCAGGATGTGGAATTTTGGTAACTTTGATAGCTTTAATTCTATTTGTATACTTCCAAACAGCTCAACTTATACCAAAATATGTGTATGTGTCAATCTGGAGATTATCTTAATTAAAGTGATCTTTGCAGTGATGATGGTGTATATGTGAGTGACACCTTGCTTGTAAATACACATCTCATGAAGGGAAACTTGAACATATTACATATTTGATATGTTGATGTACCAATATAAAATAAAGTACAAGATGCCTATTATTTTTGGTGAAGGTCAAATGTCATTTGGGTTCACCAGAGGTCATAATAACAAAACCTTTAAAACACTATCTTAATAAGGGAAGCATGTACATATCTCATGTGGCATGTGGATGACCATATTGAGTACAAGAAGCTCATTGATTTTGGTGGAGGTCAAAGGATATTTGAGGTCACCACATATGAAATCATGATATTTTAAGAAGGGAAGCTTGGATGAATACCATACTCTATATGTGGATGTCTCATGTTGAGTACATATCAAGTACAATGGAGCAGGCTACTTTTGGTTGAGGTCAAATCATTTGGGGTCAACATATGTAGAAATGTACAAACCTTTTAAACATGATATATCAACCAGTTTGGCTTGAACAGATATACAGTATGTACATAACATGTTTACACCCAATATCAAGTACAAGAAGCCTACTGCTTTTTAGTGAAGGTCCAAGGTCATTCGGGGTTAGTTGAGATCAAATGTTAAAACCTTGTAATCACAAAATCTCAAAAAATGATGACATGTTAATTCCCAATATCAAATACAATTAAGAAGCCTGTAGTTTTTGGTGGAGGGCAATTAAGTTGCAAGAATCTTATAATTTTTGGTTTCAGTGAAAGTTCATTTGAAGTCAACAGAGGTCAGTAAGTGAAAATATTGTACACACACTATCTCAGGTATATCAAGGCTTGGACAGATTTAATATGTGACTTGTAGACAGCAGAAATCAGAATGTAACAAGAAGGGAAGCTTGGTCAAATTGCCTACATAGAATGTGGATGCCTCATATCAAATAAAATACTATACAAAATATTTGTGGTTTTAGTGTGGACAACCATACATACTCTGACCACATATTCAACATAATACATCATAAAAACTCCATGCATTTGTGCATTTCTGGTTTGATACTTGTTTGTATCTTTGGAATAAACAGGTGTGTTTTGTCTAATCTTTCCAACATACAAGCTTCTTGTTTATCTTTAAATGGATATTCTGGTGAAAATAATATTCCACAATGCTAGTTGAAAACCTAATCTCAATGTCCCTATTCTATTTCTAGACGGTTGTTTGTAGGGGTCTAATATTTTTGCCAGATAAACTCTTGGTCACTCCAGAAAATACAATCACAGGGGGTGGTCTTGTTATGTCATCAGAGTAAATGTTCTTCAAATGTATTATTGAATTTGAGGTTTCAACAAAATGCAAATGTAAGAATGCGCGCATAGGTCCCTAGTGATATCTTTCTCAATATTGTACCTTCTAAACAAAGGCAAAGACATGTTCAGATGTGATACATAAACATGACATCAGAATGTGGTTTTCACCTATAGTGATGCATACACATGATATCAGAATGTCATTTTCACCTAGTAATGCATCAACATTATATCAAGGTGTGATTTTCACATAGTGATACATAGACATGATATCAAGGTGTGATTTTCACATAGTGATGCATAAACATGATATCAGGATGTGGTTTTCACCTAGTTATGCATAAACATGATATAATGTGGTGTTTAACCTAGTGTTGTTTAGACATAATATCAGGATATGTAGTTTTCACAAGTGATGTAGAAACATGATATCATGTGGTTTTCACCTAGTGATACATAAACATGATATCCGCATGTGTTTTTTTTATATTAACATCATCGGCACATCGTTTTCACCGTTTCATACTCTGTGTACATATGGGTTTCAGTATCTTATTGATATCGTCTTTCACCAAAGCAGCTTTTTTTCAAGAAAATTTGGTTTTCATATAAGAACTGATCTTTGGTTTAGATCAATTTATTTTTTTGTAGCTGTCATGGTAGATGTTATGGATCATCTCTTTGTAATTTAAACTTAGTTCTTAATTCAAGTATTTCAGAAATAACTTTAATGACATCAGGACCACCTGGTGGTCACTATTCCATATCCAGTGAACATTTCCTAGGTTATGTCCTGTGTGTACATCATCTTTCCCAATAATGCCTCTTTGATAAAGAAGAAATATGTTACTAGATATATGTCTCTCTAACTCTTTTTATAGCTATCTATATTAATCATGACTTATTTGAAATATGTTGGTTGTTTTCTATCAAATGTATTCAAATACATCAGCAGACAAATTGTCTAGAATTTTTTTAGAATTATTTTATAGCTTTTTTTAATAACTTTTATTTAGCATTTTTGTAGCAATTTTTTATAGTAGTTGTTAATATTCATTTACCTATTTGAAATATTTCGGCTATTTTCCATAAATTTTATAAAATACATCGGGTGACAAATAGTCTTTCATACTGAACAAATAGTTGGTTTATATAAGGTTTTCCTGTAGTTTTTATAACTATCTTTAATAACTGGCTTAATTGAGATATTTAGTTATTTTCAATAATATTGTCTTTCATAAAAGAACAGATTATCACTACTTTGTTCATAGCATTTTTAGCAATTTCGAAATAAATCTACCTCTATGGAGATGTTTTCTTTTTTAGTCACATTTAAAGCAGTATAAGCAATCTCTAAATTAGTATATACCTCTATTGAGATGTTTTTGGTTCTTTTAGTCAATTTTTTTTAACCATTACTTCAAATTTTCTTTCATACTAAACAAATAGTAGGTTTAGATATGTCTCCTTTTTTGTAGTTTTTTTTTTACCTTTTTAATTATTTTAACCATTACTTGATTGAAATATTTTGGATGTTTTCTATAATATTTTACCAAACGCATCAGATGACAAATTGTCTTTTATACTGAACAAATAGTTGGTCTAGATATTTTTCTATATCATTTTTGTAGTTGTTATAACTAATAGAAGAACATATTATCACTACTTTTTTTCAGAGCATTTTTAGCAATCTCTAAATTAAATACCTCTATGGAGATATTTTTCGTTCTCTTAGTCCAATTGTTTTCTTATAAACCATTACTTCAAATTGAAATATTTTTCTGTCTTCCATAAGATTTTACATAATGCATCATATGACAAAATGTCTTATAGTGAACAAATAGTTAGTTTATGTCTCCTTTTTTGTAGTTTTTATAACAAATAGAAGGACAAATTACTGCTACTACTTTGTATTATGTTTAGCAATTTCTAAGTTACTATACCTCTATGAAAATGTTTATTTTTTGTTACCTTTTTAATTATTAACCATTACTTGATTGAAATATTTTGGGTGTTTTCTATAATATTTTACCAAATACATCAGATGACAAATTGTCTTTCATACTGAACAAATAGTTGGTTTAGATATGTTTCTATATCATTTTTGTAGTTGTTATAACTAATAGAAGAACAGATTATGGCTACTTTGTTCATATCATTTGTATCAATCTCTAAATTAATATACCTCTATGGAGATATTTTTGGTTCTTTTAGTCAGATGACAAATTGTCTTTCATACTGAACAAATAGTTCGTTTAGATATGTCTCCTTTTTTGTTCATAGCATTTTTAGCAATCTCTAAATTAATATACCCTTATGGAGATGTTTTAGTAATACTTGATCAAATTATATTCAAAGTGAGGCTTTTTAACTGTATCATTATACTACAATACTGTGCATTGACAGTATCAGACAGAGACTGTGTACAGAGAGGTAGGCTTGGATGGTATGCAGACGTTGTTATAAAATTATAGCTGCATAAAGAAAATTACTCAACTAAGCATAGTTGGACAGAAAGGTAGAGGTAGGCCGCGAACTACGTGGGATATTATTGTAAAGAAGGCTCTTAGGTCAAAAGATCTACAGAAAGATCTCGCCCATGACAGATCAAAATGGAGGAAGGCTCTTAAGTAAACCCCGTCCAACCCGTGCCCAGCATGGAAAATGTGACGATAATTGGTTATGACGATAATGATGATGGTAAAGATATATGTACCTCAATGCCCTTAATATTTAACTGTATGAAGATCTACATTAGGGAACTGTTGGATATGACGTTACTGGTGATAGTCTGTGGGAAGGGGAAATAGTATGTGTGAAGGGAGAGGTAGTCTATGGGAAGGGGAAGGGGGAAATTGTTGGTATGCTACAACATATGCCAGAGAGACCAACAATTGTCACATACAGTGTGATGAAACTTGAACATGTATCACTTCTTATTCTCGGAGCATTCATTATGACAACAGGTCCTGTTGTGTTTTTGAGGTACTATAAATATTATCAGACTGACTGCCTTGTCATTCTACAGTAATAAATCCCTTTACCGGTAACAGGGTAACCAACCTACATTGTGGGTTAGTTTAGTCGAAACATAATACGGCTTTGGTAGGGAGATTTTAGACGCATATATCCGCACTATAAGGAGTCATGTGACAACCGAAAGAGACTTCTCAAAACTTTTAGGCTGGTTGAAAAGATAAAACAATTGATCATGCATCTTTGGTCAAAAAGTTCGCACTCATTGTACTGATGCTATGCTAATAAACCAGAGGAAAGTACTTGTTAAACTGTTTGGAGGCAATACTTGTGACCGTTAAGGTGGTTGTTTCACATCACGCCGCATATTGTTCTTCGATAGTTATAGGAGTAGCCACTTACAATATACAAGCTGTATTGGAACATATTGTATCAGTTTACTGTAATACAGTGTTATGAAATAAAATGTTCATTATACTCCTAGTTGCTATCAATTTAGTTCCCTTGGCACCACACCTCGTTAACGAGGTGGGGTAACAACCCACCTCCAAGTTAACGAGGTGGGGTAATAACAAATACACCCTTAGGGAAATCATGTTCTTTTCTGGTCATCACTAAATCCAGGAAGTACTTAATTACCAGTACTGTTGTTGACTCGTAAATCTTGTCATCAGTAGGTGTAAACTGAGAGGACATCTTTGTTTACACAACTGATTAAGGAACATGTCATAGCTAGCAATATGTTTAAAGCAGGGGCGGGTGTCTCATGTACATTGTAGAGGCTTGGCTTGTTGTACGCAAACTTCGGAGATACGGATGAGATCTCGTCCCAGGGGGGAATAAATATAATGATCACAAACCAGTTCAAGAAATTACACCATCAGTTCCAGTCGATGAAGATGATTTATTTTATGGGGATTTATTATTGCAGAACATGATTGTCTCTTTGAGCAACTCTCCACACGCGTGTGCCCAATCATGTGTAGCCATCTGAATTACTCAATGAATTGACTCTGAGACGAGGTGATGTGACTGGGTAATAAAACTTACGCGATCTGCAATTTTTAGAGTGGTCTCTCATCTATCCATTGAACACTTAAGCGGCCTACAAGGCAGACTATTACTCTTAGTTTTCAGACCATGCATAAATCACCTACAAGTTTTGTGCACTGTCAACAATCGTCACAAACCACTCCAGCCAAACATAATATTCGCCTGCCAATTTGCATGTCTTTTCTGCAAACTCAAGAATATTGCAATAACCTTCCCCTTAGATAAATGTTTATATTACCCTGACGTAAATCGTACCGTATATTGCTGCTCATTAAGCGTTGGTATTACGGTCGTAAATTAATAATTACTGCAGATAACGCGGATTAGTCTGCATTGAGGTAAACTGTGACCTAGTGGTTAGAGCATCTGCCTTATAGCCGGGAATTTGGGATTTCGACTACTGGCCGATCATGCCGAAGACTTATATGCTACTTAAAAAATGGTACCTACTGCCGTCTTCCTTGGTGCTCAGCGTTAAAGAATCGGAGTAAGGTGTGCTGGAATGTCCATGACTTAAGTTCCCACGGGGCGTAATAGGCAATAGTGCCAGTATCGAAAAATACACATAACTGTATTATCATGATGACACGGTCACTAATCTTCGACTATAAGAGGACCGTGACTCTGATTGAGGCCGTAATGTTCCGTCTTGTAAGAACATACTTTTGTGGTGATATCGTGTAGGCTACTACGATGGTGTGGCAGTTCACATTGTTCTGTAATTTAATTGCTTGCTGATCATAAGAATATAATATATTATAAATGTATCTGAAATACCATTTACAACCCAGTGTCATTTCTACCATTGGAAAGTAGGACGTAATTTCCCTATAATTATACTGCAGTCTCAAATGATACGGTAATATATATTTGTATATCAAGTTGCCACCCTTGTTTTCAATTACTATTCATATATGTGTATTCAGAGAAATATAATCATCAATAATACGTTCTTTGTTTTCTTGTATTTTTTCTTTTCTTGTATTAACATAATGATTAAAACGACCATTACAGTAATGGCACAACCACAGAGCTAAATATATATATATTATTCCCCATATAGACCTAACCCGTTTTTGGTTTCGATGATAATCGTAACCTTTTCAGGTATGGTGGCGTGTGTATGTTTGACGCCCTACTTGTAAACACGATATATCAAGAAGGGAAGCATTGACAGTTTTCATACATTGCATGAGGATGTAGCATATTGAGTACAAGAAGCATATTGTTCTTACCCATGGGGAAATTCCATTCGCCAATAGTTTTCAAATGGTTTATGAACACTGTGTTATGCACTCTTTGAATGGTCTACGATTCACGAATGGATTTGAATTTTCAACCATATTTTTGGTCGGTCGGCAGCTCGTAGTAACAGTAGGCCTAGTACTAGCACTTAAGCAGTATACAGTAGGCTAGTCTAGACTATTTTTGGTAGTTATGCCTATTAAAAATGACATAGCCTCTACTGTTGACACAATATTGAAGACCACGCAAAGCATTGTTACACTGTATTATCACATTAATTTAATCAGGGACTCGCATTAGTAGTACTTGCCATAATAAAACTGTAATAAACACAATTGACACTCGCTCAAGTCACAGTGCATTCACAGTCATCATGTTAGTGTTATACACTGCAACTCGTGAAACGATTTGGAAAATACATATACGGAAGCCTCTACAGTACATAAAGCATGTACTAACAGGTAAATGTACAATACAAGCTACACATCACTAGATAACTACCACGATGACCATTCATTGCACCTTTAATTTTCCGTAGAT
>WXZC020000801.1:0-10756 GCA_011317855.2 Paelopatides confundens | reverse complement strand
TCATAACACTATGTATATTTTATTATAGTTTAAAAGTTGGCAGTTAAAATGGCAAGTTAATAACTTGGATAAAAAAAATACAAATACCCGTCATAAGTAAAATAAAGTACTGCATTAGAACCTGAGCATAGTACATCACACATTTAAAAAGGTAGCACATATTTGAAAGACTCTAGAGAAAAAAGAAGATAATTTCCCTCATGAAGGACTGTAAACAGATTTCCATTACGATGAGCATTGTGAACCTGGACTTATCAGTTACAATTATTATCATGCAAGAGAGAAAAACAGTAATTTCCATTATGGTTTGAACTTATTGATTGGTCTCATCAGTTAACAAACCAACATCATAAAATAATAGTATTAAATAAAACAAAACTATCTAGAAGCTATTTAATGTAATCATACCCCATAGTAAATATAATGTTAACCAATAATTACTTCCATGTAACAGGATAATTATGTCAGGTTCACGTAATATTGATAGGGTAGCATATCACGTAGACTTGTTGCACATCACAAGAGTACGGGTAATTTATTGTATTAACTTATCGGTTCAGGTCCTTGCTCTGCCTGATCACGACTTTTGACATCCTGTTTACCATTGACGTTGTATTTACCTTGTTGATATATTGCGTATACACCCTTTTCATGTTTGACCTCTTGACCTCATTATACTACTTGTATTTTTTGCAGATGACTAGACTAACTTGCAAATATACACTTTGAAAACAAAGGCTTGTACTCTTCAAAATAAGTAAGACATAAAAAAGTTCCTTCATCATTTGTACATTGATATTAAGTTTTCCAGTAATTTGGCAATGAAAAGTACTTTGAACAAATTGATAAAATATAATGTGATTAAAAAGAAGAAAAATGTAAAGCATGATACAGAGTAGCATTTACCATATTAATTATATACACTAAATAGCTGACATGTTTTTTTTTTAAAACTTGTTTGAAACATGGGTTACAGTTGAAGAATTAACAAGGTAGCACATATTTGAAACACTCGAGCAGGCCCATGCAAAAAGACATTTGACAACTTCAGTTTACTGAGGGAAATATTTTGATACTGGAATATGATATCTCAACTACAAATTGGAAAATTATGATATAACCAATCAATAAATATCAACAAACAAAATGGGTTATCCGTGTACTACAAACAACTATCTGTATGACACCGTATGATATGAATGCAATTTACAGTTCGTTAGATTGTGTTTACAAATTATTTTTGGACAAATCACATTAAGCTCCACCCACAATGCATATTAATGACTTCAGCAATTTTTATAACATGAACATTAATACACTTGTAAACAATATAATTAAGTAACATGTGAAGGATAACTGGTTGTAAAAATATGACCACTTAACCAGTTTACATAAAACCCCATGGAAGGATTGGAACAATGTCGTCCCCACCAGTGTTGATTGAAACATTTTTTTCAATGTATGTACAAAATTGAAGAAAACAAAATGGCATGAAATTACCCTTTCCCAAAATTTACCAAAATCCCTGAACAACATTTATGTGTCAATACCACAACATCCAATATGATCAATTTAAGCTATTCTTCAGGGTTTTTAGTTAATTTCAAGAATGTCATCTACTGATCTCAAATCATCTTCAAAATGCCTGAAACACTTCATTTCACAAGTGCCCCTATAATCTGCACACTTTCACCAATGTTTTACTACATTATGCCCAAGATTAACAATGCAAGCATTTATAACTGTTGGCAGCATTTCCAGCCTCAAGATTTCAAAAGTTCACCTTACATACTGGCCTGTGAGTTAATGAAACACACAGGATTATACACAAAGTACAAAGACGTATATTCCTGGCCGTAAACAAAGTATAAATGGTCCTTGTGATCATCACGTTCCACGCTTAATTATAGCTACAATCCTGTAAATATTTTAATCAGAAAATATTAACAAGGGCTTTGTAAGCTGGTGGTTTTTTGTCACCGTTGGCCATTTTTTCAGACAGTTTCTTTGCCCAGTTAGCCTTCCACTCTTCTGTATTTTGTTTTTTTGATCTGGGAGACATTTCTTTGTACTGATTAAAATAGTGTTTAACCAATTGAGAGTTCTTAAAAAAACTGTTTGATTTTGCTTTCTTTATGTTTTTCCACACATAGAAATTTCCAGGATTGCCTTTCTTGGGAGATTTTTTCACAGGATTATGTTTCTTTGTCTTCTTTTTCTTCAGTAAACTAACCATGTTTGGGGTCTTGTTGAAGTATTTTCTTTCAACACTGACACAGGAACTCACACCAACTGCATGAGTTACCAAGTCAATTTTATAAAGATCGATGTTTCTCTTTTGCTGTTCATGGATAGTATCAAAAATATAAGAGTAGTCTACAACAGTGCAACTTGCTCTTATTGCTCTCCTTATAACTTCCGGAATCGACTTAGCTGAAGATATTGTTTTCTGCGCTAGAACAATGAACCTCTTACTTGAAAGGATTTTTTCAGGAAGGGGTAGGCTCTTTTGAATCCGCCCCCCATTTTCAAGGATCAACTTCTTTAAATCCTCCTGGCTCATGGATTTGCCTTGGTACTTTGGGACACAACCACTCAACACAAAAATGTTGCCACCAAAGAGCTGTGACATGTCATCAAATTCATTGCTGACTTGACTCATAAGTTTCATCCTTTGTTCAATATCTTTACCTTCAGCAGCACTCATGTGATATAATTTATAATTGGTATGGCAGCTTCTCTACTCTGTGGATTTTGGTTTCCATTGAGTATGTTGTACGAGATTTGCTTGTACATATTACACAGTATAGCAAGAAGAGGCTCATCCCCAGAATGACCACCACCCCTTGTAGTGTGTTGGTAAAAAAATCTGTTGTGATCGTAGTTTGCATGCTCACCAGCCTCCGACTGGTATCTAGCTAGAGGGAAAGGGAGTTTTTGCATGAGCAATGGGCCGAAGTCTACTAACTTCATCATGTATGGAGTAAGTTGCATAGCAGAGTAGCGCAATACAAACAACTGATAGAATGATTCATCGTGGTACTTTAAATCGTCAACATCCTTTACAGAGTAACCCCACTTATAATCATCAACGTCTACAGAACCAGAGACTCTACCTTCTAGCAAAACTGGTTCAGGGTCTTTCTTTAAAATATTGATCATCTCATAGAAATGGTGCCAAATCTGACTGACAAGTTCTAAGGCAGTGTACTGAGTATTCAAACCCAGCTTCTTTTGAACATCAACATGAAGAGAGTTTGTATATGTCTTTGTTTCACACACATTGTGTAACACATGAGGAAATCTTGTTTCCATTCCCTTTGGAATGGGGGCTATAATGGTCATAGCATGATCCTTATTCAGCTTGATTTGCTTAACTGCACCACTCTTTTCAAAATGTATTTCAAATTTTCCTTGACGCACACCTCTTGCATTGATATTTGCAATGAGGTTCGACAACAGTTTCTCACGAAGTGAAGTACCATTATTAGACTTATTGGCTTCCGATAAAATATTCTCTACTTCAAGGGTTGAGAATTTCTCCACAGAACGAGCAACACAATGAAGAAGACACATGACAACTGCGGTGGTTGGAATAGATGGCAAAATTGCATTTGGATGCTTTCTGCTAATTTCAAGTTTAAGATCTAGTCTAAAATTGTTTTGGCTAGTTTCATTCCTAGTGTTTTTTGATCTTTGGTTGTATATGCACCAACCATTATCTGATGTTGGGCTCAAACCATGCTCTCCATCATCTAACATACTTTCGAGGAACATCTCATCACCAGTCAAGAAAAAATAGTCGTTTGGCTTACTAACTATGAACTGGTCCAACCATGATGATGATCTATACCCAAGATTAAGTTCTAAATTTTGACGGGAATCACCCTCGTAAAACACACAAACAGGGTATATGCCTTTAGGGGTCTGAAATAATTTACCGTTAAGTGCATCTTCATTGTTTAATATACTTAAAGAAATATATGTACTAGGGCGACCACCAATCTCTCTCCCATCACCATAAACACGCCAATAGATGTTCTCTCTAGTCCAGTGGTGCAAAAATACAAGAAGATTTGTTAATCTCCATGGATCTACTCGCCAACCAGAAAATGTTCGTTCTGGAAGGAGGATGGCTTTAAACTCAGAAAAGTAGACTTGCTTCTGTTTACGCTCTTGTTTTTGTGTTGGTATGTGTGATGGTATTTTCTTTCGTAATCTTTCCATAAGCCTTGTTCCAGAAAAGTTTTCCTCCAAATGAACAAGGTCTTGAACAGAGAGAGGAGGCCCCCTTATTTCTTCAAACAAATCCTTACATTCCTTTTTCTTCCCTTTAGAAGGCTCTGAATTTTTCAGTATCTGCACTATATCATCCTTGTTCAAAATATCACCTTTTTTTGATGATGGTTTAACAATTTTGCTGAAGGCATGAATGATCTCTGGATGTTTTTTCTGTTGGTTTGCTTCTTTACATAAGCTTTTCAAACCTTGTTCAAATGATTTTCTTTTCTTTGTTTTAGGACAGTCTGAATATCCTTTGGAGAACTTTGCATACTGTGAAAAACCTGACATCAAAATGTTTTGCAATTCATGGTAAAGTGATTTCCATTCTTTCCATCTATT
This sequence comes from Paelopatides confundens, assembly GCA_011317855.2. Classification (NCBI taxonomy): domain Eukaryota; kingdom Metazoa; phylum Echinodermata; class Holothuroidea; order Aspidochirotida; family Synallactidae; genus Paelopatides; species Paelopatides confundens. The sequence goes on along the minus strand of WXZC020000801.1, from coordinate 6,133 downwards.
GCTTTCCTTTCCAAACATTGCCAAAGCTGCACTAAAACTTATGAACTTTCGTTGTTTCGAAAATTGGTCAATTAGGAAATGATCCTTTTGGCCACATGTTTATCAATGAGAACATATCATTCTTTCTTAATATGCTTTTTCATTCCTGCCAAAGTGAAAATCTCATTGCATGATAAGAAGAGAATGTTGTTTTCAATTTTGTATGGTACTGTGCTACCATTAATGACAAAGGTTCCACACAAATTGTTTTCAAGTTTCTGTTGAGACATTGGATTGTGTGCTTTCTTTTGATTTATTACTACATGTGAGCTCTTATTTAGAGTCCCAGACAGTTTTAAATCTTTTTTCACTGTGATTCTGGAAAAACAATCAATGTTTTGTTTTGAAGAGGAGACTCCTCTATTTGGTTTGGAATTTTGGAATGTCACTCCAGTGCTACTTTCATCTTTTGGAAATGTTTCCATATCAATGTGATGGTCTGTGGGGTTGGCAAATTCATCATCATGTATGCTACTTGGTGTTAAAATGTGTTCTTTCTGTGTGTGAACATTACATTTAACTACATCAGCCCATGATTTGGTTTCTCTGAGGTTTTCAGTACAATCTTTTTCACCTTTTACTGTATTGCTGCTTACAACAGTTTGCATTCCAGGAGGCCTTAACTTGGGAGATTCATTGCTTGTACTGTTTTTGTTTTGTGCAGAAATGTTACTTTTCACCACTTCATCACATGACTTGGAGCTAGTAATACTTCCAAATGCCCCTGCTTTGGGAAAAGCATTGTTGCTAGTTTGAATTCCTTGGCTGTGACTAACATTTACTTTGACACGTTTGGATGTGGAAACTGTCTTAGAGATATGTTGCTCACCGTATTTGTAATGGTACACAACATATGCAATCCCACTATCAGTAGCATCAACTACATGAAAGTTAGTTGTGTAGGACATGTCTGTTTTCACAGGAGCTGAGAAGGTCGGATACAATATCAATGGACTATTTTTATTGATAGACAGATCATCTAAAACTACAAAACCATCTCCATATCTTGCAATGGTAAAGAAGTGATTGTGGACCATACAAATTGCCCCTGACAATTCATACATTGCACAAAACACCTGTAAGTTCTCCGGTATCATGAGGACAGGATTTTGGACATTAGTGGTATCTCAATACACACAAAACTAGGAAGACTTACTGTGCAATCCCGGCTTAAAGGGCAACTACTTTGGCAAGATTTTAAAACAGTTTGGGCAGTTTTCATCACCTCTAATTCTATAGCTTGATCCAAAAATCAATCTGCCCTGAAATTACTATCATGTGTCAGTAAAAATTGACTACCCTTTGAAATGTTCTTACACACTTTACAAAGAAATGTGGGTTTAGTCAAATCACCAATTCCCTCTATAACTGCATTAATGCCCGTGATGACTTGATCCTGGCCATGACCTCTGGGTCGATACGCATTTCCCAAATTTGCCTCTAACCAGTCCCATACTCTTTCTCGCAACTGACAAGTCACTTTTACATTTTGCTGTCTAATACTGCAAACAGACATTAGTTCATAGATAAGGGTATTGTTACAAAAGTTACCCAAAGAACTGTCAAATTGAAAAATAGAAAAATAAAATAACTCTATTAAAGAATCAACGGCACAGGAGGCCCCATGGTGATGTTCCTTACACCGTATGCCATTCTCAAAATAATCAATGAAAGTGTACATTTTTACAAAAATAGAAAATAGACAGTAATAAGAATGGAATTTTCAGTTGAAGGCTTTAGCAATTTCCCTATTGTTATGTTATAACATGCCCTGACCCCTCTTTAGGTTCCTTTTGTTAGTAAATTTGATCTAAAACTATGTTTGAAAATTCATAGGTTACAGATTACCCAGCTACCCACCAGACATATTTACTACACGGGTAGGAAATTAGTACTCAGTCCCCATTTTCCTGCGGTTTTTCATTATAATATTTATTTGTGGCTAGGTCAATTACACAATTCTAACAAACATCTCATCGCACTGACTTTGTAATTCCAAGTTTAGGAATATTTTCCATTCAAGTCTTTTTGTTGTATTCATTTGTACTCAATTGGAAGCTAAAAACCTCTTTTTGGGGAAATCCAACATTGCCTAAGACATTGGTGGTATAATGGATAGCCAATGGGTAGTGCCTGTATGTAGCACAGTCAGTTGTATTCTGTTTCACTTTGGGATGAATACCTCATTTTAGTTTGTAACATAGAAAGTTGCTAAAGCCTTATCTTGTCAATCTGACAGGTAATGTCATTTCAGTGGCATGGGGGGTGGGACTCAGTTCCTCGTAGCAGTCGTCTATAGTCAGCATTGAGGTCTAGAGATTCTCTCCAAATAGCACTCTTAATCTTTATACTGATACAGCCAACATTGTCCAGTCTCATTATGACTTCTGTCACATACAAAACAAATCCATCCTTTTCACAAACATCCCATCTACTACCAAGCAATGTATCTAACTTATTAATAGTTCCATCACTAAGTAGACATCTTACTTTCTTCTTTTCAAAAATTTCATTTCCAAACAGAATACCATCAGTATCAACATTGGCAAGACCCAAATAACAAAGCTTTCTGTGGCTCCGAGACAACAGAGCACCTTTTACACTTGACCTTATCAAAAATGCAACCCGTTGTTTCCTTACATGTAACCTTACCACAAAATCGTTCTTAGAGCTATTCACCAAACTTCTGAAGGCCTGATCACGGATTCTTTTCAGAGTGGTCTCATCCTTTCTTTTCAGCTTAGGACGACTTTCTACTACAGAGAATCTGTTCACTGGGGCTGAAACCTTTACTTCCACGTCTAAACTATCCAAACAAAGAAATCCTGTTGCCAAAATTGACTGGCTTTGCTGCTCAACTGATGTGATGGCAACCATAAGTGCTCCCACACTTAGTAAAAAAGATCAGTTTTGTTGACACCATCTGCAAATAAAACAAGATTATATATTGCAGATTAAAACTGTAATGACTTGAAGACAGTAAACCTCCAAACAGTTGAAAATGTGCATACATATATACTGGACAATGAAGAGTTGGCTACATTAAAAAGGAGTTTTATTGTATTTATTTACAGATCTACGAATTATAAAATTTCAATCCTTTGCTTTCACCATTGTCATGAGTTTCCAATCCCATTTTTACAATGAGGAACTTTTCTCAGCTGTGCGATTCAACTTATGCGATGCGCGATTCAACTGAACAAGCAATTTTGTGGTCCCATACGTGCAACCGTACGCGCAAATGATACTGCAACCAATTTTTCAAAACACTTCAGAAAATGAGAGGATGAAAAACAACCGTATGATATTTATGTCACGGTTGACTCTAAGGTCATTCCTCTAAAGACATTAATTACCCCCATAATACTATTAATTGCATTTCATGTGGCCATAATGCTGTTGATCGCAGTCATAATCTTCTGTGTTGACATGTGCTATGAACAAGGCTTCTGATTGGCTGATGTGGAAAAGTTGATTCAGAGTTGTGCTCTATTACAAATAAACCTTGCAACTTTTAGAAAAAATATTGTGCAATAAGTTGATACCCAAGTCACACAATGATTCAACCTTCAATTGCATTGCGAGTTGAATCGCTTGTTGAATCGCATAGATGTGACCAGACCTTTAGTCAACAGACCATTCAGCACGCAAGGGGCCATTTTGCAGTTTGACATTTGAAAATGACCTTTCAGCATTATTTTCACAATTATTTTCACAAAAGCAGGTAGTACCTCTACTACTCACAAGTATGAAGTTTGAACAAGTCATCACGTTTACAACATTTTCAGAATTTGACCTGGTGACCGCCACGTAAAACAACGGGCCTACTGTACTTATTCCTAGAGTGGGCTCGCATGTCATTTTGAATCAATTTGAATCTTTGCAGTCGAGTAATCAAGTTAAGGTCATTTGAATTAAGCAGAGGTCAAAATATCATTACCTTGTATACATGGCATATCAAAAAGGAACATAAACAAATCTACTGAAAGTGACCTTCATGCATGTACTATTCCATGTACATATCTTCTAAAACACATGTGAGCTCACTCTAGGAATAAGTACAGTAGGCCTGACACCACGTTTAGTATAGTACTTGTACTAATTAAGTTTCGCTGAATGATGGGGCCTAATATATGCAACACAACCATCCTCTGACATTGTAGCATGCTAATGTTAGGTTCATTGGCCCATCTATCTGCAACAACAACAAATCTGTGATGTCTGCAACAACAATAAGTCTGTGATGACCAATGACAGACACTACACTAGATTCTTTGCAAATGTGTGCAACCTGGGGATACTGTAATTGTTAAATGGTAGCAAAAGAATGAGGGGAGGGAGGGGGTAGAAAGGAGGTAGGGAATGTAGCGCAAGAGTGAGTGAGGGGAGTATAAGGGAAGGGGTCCAGGGGGAGAAGCCGCCGGAAGCCCTATAATTTTTGGCATCTTTTATGTATACAAATTTGGTTACAATTGTCACCATGAATTCAGAAAAAAATATACCGCTTCTGCGAAACTGCTCAATGTGGGGTGCTGTACAGACCCGATAAATGTATGCAATTTGCTATAATTTAAATTTGAGCAAACTCAAAATGACATGCGCATATAATGTTTGGAAAATGTTGTCAAGTTACCATGATAGGCTTTTGATTAAATGGTGATATATGACCTCTTATTTGAAATGTCATGGCCTTACCTAGATTTAATTGAAGTCTGACCATCTGCAGCTTAAACTTGCACCTGTTGGAATGTTTTGCATTATTTTACAAAAAATATTACAAAATAAAAACAGATGCATGGAAGAACTGTTTTGGCTCCTGAGAACAAATTGGAGGCCAGTGTGTATAGGTGTTGAGAAGTAACACATTTAATTGAAGAGGGATATAAATGGACGTTTCTGAAAACCATAATTTTCTAATTGGATTTTTGCTCCGGCACAGGTTGGTTAACAAAAACGAGATGTACGAAAATGTACATGCTATTCACAATACTACTGTACAGTGTTACCACGTCAAGGTTGACATAAGTGTCACATTTCAAAACATCTGTCGCAACAACTAATCCGAAAATGTCGGGATTACAGTTTGAGTCAAAAATGAACAGATTAGTTTGTACTGTCCTACTTTTGCGATTCAGTCGCATACAAAAGTTTAACATTTCAATAACATACACCCACCCCTATACACAGGGGTGCACATATACTGTACCTATACAGTACATGCACCTGGATGCATATGTACTGTACAGAGGCACACAAATGACACACATGTACCTATCTAGACAAGTTAAATAATCTGAAATTGTAAGCGCGATAACTCAAAAAAGAATATTTAGTACAGTATGTCGGCTCATCTTAGGAGTACGGGAACCCTATTGTTTTACGTGGAGGTCACCAGGTCAAATTCTGAAAATATTGTAAACGTGATGACTTGCTCAAACTTCATACTTGTGAGTAGTAGAGGAACCGCCCTGCTTTTGGTGGAAGTCACATGTCTTATTAGGTCAGTCTTAGCCATTAATGGGTTTGCAAGGAAACCAAAAGTACCTCATTGTGAAAATAATGCTGAAAGCGCATTTTCAAATGTCAAACTGGCCCCTTGAGTGCTTAATGGTCGGGTCACATCTGTGCGATTCAACAAGTGATTCAACTCGCAATGCAATTGAAGGTTGAATCGCATGTGTGACCTGGGTATCAACTTATTGCGCAATATTTTTTATAAAAGTTGCAAGGTTTATTCGTAATAGAGCACAACTCTGAATCAACTTTTCCGCATCAGCCAATCGGAAGCCTTGTTCATAGCACATGTCAACACAGAAGATTATGACTGCGATCAACGGCATTATGGCCACATGAAATGCAATAGTTTTATGGGGGTAATTAATGTCTTTAGAGGAATGACCTTAGAGTCAACTGTGACAAAATATCATACGGTTGTTTTTCATCCTCTGATTTTCTGTTTGTAAGTGTTTTGAAAAATCGGTTGCAGTGTCATTTGCACGTACGGTTGCACGTATGGGACCACACAATTGCTTGTTGAATCGCGCATCGCATAAGTTGAATCACACAGCTGTGACCCAGCCTTCAGAATCATAAA
>WXZC020000799.1:0-10766 GCA_011317855.2 Paelopatides confundens | reverse complement strand
TATCTATACATATATATATATATATATATATATATATATATATATATATATATATATCAATTAACATTAGTTATGTCTCTTTGGAATGTTTAGATAATTTCAAATTGGAACACATGTGGCAATGTGTTTTTCTTGACCAAGTCTTCTCCAGATATCGAGATAAAATATTGATACGCATACAACCATTAACTTTAATTATCAAATGAGTTTATTGTAAGTTATGACCATATGTATGTTATATGTAACATTACTGAACCTTTAACGGTGCGTTAATATCACGACATAACTTTGTCAAAGTGAGCTAATATCAATATATTGGAATTGTTCTCGGGACCATCCGCTGATCTCATTTTTTTCTCGCAGCACCTCACAATACGGTTCTTACAACGTGAGTATTGTCACTCAAATTACCAATCTATGATAATAAGAACGCTCTCAACTTTTTTAAGTATTCATTTTTAATATGCCACGAATGACCAATAGTAGTCATTATCATGATCATGGTCTTGGTCATGACCATGGTCATGTGGCAATGACGATCGTTAACGTCAATCAAAGTGACTAAACTAAATTAGTATAAACAACATTATAAAAACTGATGATCAACAAATAGCAAAAACTCAACAAATGTTGGCTTTTCGTAGACTGATAATTCGACACCACCGAATTATTTTATTTAGAATGGAAATTATTACTTCGGTAAGGGTACAAGTTATATGTGAGTAAATCTCCCTAGTGAAATCAATCACGATCGATAACTGTTTAAAGCAACATATTATATCACTATATTTTAATTATGGTATGAATAATGTTATGGAGGTAAACATGAACGGTATTCGTCAATTGTCCACAGATGAACGAAAACCGTGTACTAATATTATGTTTGTTATTTGATATAGCTTGTCACCGGGGGTTACTAATTTGCCTATGCATTCGGTATCGAGAGATCTTCCACCCATATACACATACACTACTGAAGAAGTTAGCATTGGTGAGTGGACATTCGATGAGTATTTGTTGCGTTTGTTTTTAAAAGCGTTGTAATAAGCATACCATATTTTACATGTATATATGTATAAAATATAAATAAAATATATAATATACATTATCACAATAACACTATCCGCTCATAAATAGGTATATGCCTATTCACTGTGTTTGTGTTATACCAATTAAAATCGCGATAACACAAACACAGTGAAGCGTTCATTTGGCAAATTTTATTGCAGTGTAAACCGTAATAATGATAAAGTATGTGGAGATTGGAAACTATTCTTTGATATGCATCTAATGTCTTATCGTAATTACGGGACGAACTAGGAGATAATGGCAAGGTCATGCCTTATGTTTTTAATATTTGGATTGTACCTTTTACTCTGTTTTGATCGCTGCTATTCCTCCAATTTGGAAGATACCATATTATGTTGAGAATCCAAACACATCTCACGATGAAAATACACTGGTTCAGTTGAACCACAAAAGAAGTGTTTCAAAATTCATGTATTCAAGTTTACTTCCAACAATTGATTGAAAAATGGAATATGAATATTACTTTTAATGATTCATCATGGATTTTTATATTTCATGGAGCATGGCAATCTGTCCGTGAAGTAAACATACCGTATTTTCAATAAATAATGTTTAAACCATATCATTTGAACACATATAGCCTATTGCTGTTTCTGATTGGGTTGCGTGGTAATCAAATTTGAATTTTTTGCAAGATTGAAACTGAAAGTGTTATGGATTTGCAATCTTATTTCATCTTTTTTGGGGATATTGAACAAATATTTTCAATTTTTCTTTAATAATGAGGATATTTCTTCTGGTACAAGCAATTACTTAAACATCATTGCAATTTTAAATATTTCATGTTAAACATTATATTTCTCAGTCAAAATTTAATAAATATAGATTTTTCTTTTAATGTAAGTTTATTATGGAAGTTGAAAATGAGAGCGCTTGTACTCGAAAAAGTTATGTTACCTATCTTGAATTATGCACTGTTTTTGAAAAAAAGACAGAAACTTGTTTTAATATGTTGTACTACATACATTTATAAGTTGATTTCATTATAATGTGTTCTATTGGAAACATGATTGATGAGAGAATCTTGAAAGGTTGATGATACAGTAGCTTCGCTTTATAAATATATATATTCATACGTTTGTAAGTTAAGAAATAGAATAATAGTATATGTTACATGTTGTCTCTAGCCGCTCATATATAGGTATGTACAGGCCAATTCAAATCATGATATTACAAGCACAGTAAATCATTTTGTTATAAATCGTTCAAGAACGAATCAGAGTTACCTAAATTTTCCGGGGCTTTCAAGAAAGTGAAACAGACTGTGACGAATCTGAAGTAATCATTATTATGGCCGTTCCTGTTAGAATGTTCGACAACGGGGAAACCGTTGTGTGGTTCCGAACAGCTAGTATATTTGTGATTATTAAATATGACCCTAAATTGATTTTATTTCTCCACCACGTACAATACCCCGGGCATTTCTGGAAGCACATAAACAACATTGGCTGAATCACAATGTCGGTCCGTGTTGATCACATTACCATTGATTAACATGGAGTTATCCATGATCATGGATTAACATGGAGTTATCCATGATCATGGACCAACATGTTTAACACCGTACATACATATAAATATATAGGCTCATTAACCAGTGTTATCAGGAGAAAATTAATTAATTTTCCATGATTTTAATATCAAGATACGACGATTTAACTCTCATGTTATTTATGCGAAATACAAAATACAATTTCGAAGATTATATGTATTATTCATTATTGTAACACCATGTATTCTACATACATATCAACATGTGATGCATCTTCATATGCGTTCACATGTTGATGTGACATATGAACGGTTCCATACACTATTTCTTACGTTTCACGTTTTGTCCTAAACAATATGGAATACGAAATTGACAGTTATGCTATCCAATCAAGGTATACGTCTTATTTTTCATGTTTCGTAAACAAATATTTATGATGCAATATTTACAATCAGAAAAAATTGTTTTGGCAATATGATAAATTACAATTATATATTTGTTTCCAGTGGAAAACGTTCAGAGCAAGTTTCCTGATCAATTATCTGTACTTTCGGATGAACATGATACATCCATATTGACAGGTTGTGATGTACAACTTAGATATCAACTACCTGGAGAAGGGTCAATTAAGTATTGGGTTGCTATCACAAACACTGGAATTAAAAAAGAAAATAAACTAATAGCTAAAGCTGTCTCAGGTAAGAATTATCGAAGCTGATGACGAAATGTTTAATAATATACTAATCTACTATTAAGAACAAATTATGATGTAATGTTAGTGCAGTTTAAATCAGTTGGTGACGTGTGTTACTTAACATCTTGGCACGTAAATGATATTGATATTCAATTGACAAACAACTACTTTATTATCACTTTTTTATGTTATGATGAATCACGACTTAGACATCGCTTGCTCAGTGTCAAAGTGGCTGGAATACATACATTAGCATAACAATGTTAATTCAGGTCCTCACAAACAACATATAATCAACGGGAAGATATATTGCTAATTTGTCAAGGACAGACGGTATTGTTATTTTGCAGAAATGGCTTTTCGAAATTTATGAACCAATTGATTAAAATTAATAATTACGAGTGAACCAATTATCCAACGTTGTTATCGATTCGGTAAAATAGGAACAATGTAGATAGTTAACATATATACCGAGTCATTGTCAAGACTTTAAAAAGTGGCATACTGCTGTACTGCTGGGTGCTCAGCGTTAAAATATCAGAGTCGGGCCAGTTGGGTGTCTGGGTGTAAAATGCCACCCGATGTGGAGTGTCAGTTACAAGCCACTTCGGCTTTCCCACATATGTGGCAGCTTAGCGTCCTAAAATAACTATAACTATAACTATAAAAGTAGATTCCATGAATACTGAAATAAACATGACCTAGCAACCCTGAGTTTCTGCTTGAAGTCATACTTTCACTGTGTATAATATCTACAAGAACATACATCACTCTTAAATATAACCATATCGATGTTTAGTTATATGGCTTATAACAATTCCATTGAAGATGATCACATGTCCTGATGTGCATAAAACATACGGAGAGAAGATATATTTGTAATTAACCGGTAAAGCTTATTAAATTATGTAATTGTACCTTTTCCAAACGAGAGGAACATTAAGTTTTAATATTTAATTCAGTGAATCTGGATGGAGGTGAAGTATGAATTAATGTAGTTTAGTCATCACACGTACTAGCCACGAGTTAAGGTATATATTACAACTGTACTTAATAAACGGTGTGAAGGTAGCGTTTGGTTCCAATTTCAATGAATGAATTAAGTTGCACGTATTATGTTAAATGTTAGTATCGAACAATAAAATATTGCGCATAGGATGTATTAACAGAGTGCATTGTTTTCTCTTTCAAATATTTCAGAAAGTGTAAAAATTAAAGAAATGATGAACTTTCGTGCATTAGCAAAGAACGTTATTACGTTAAGGAAACACGAAAATATCGTAGAAATACTCGGAATTGCGCTGGAAGATGGTACGTAAACTGCAAAATTCGTATACCTGTATTAATTTTATACGAATATATTATTATACCTACAAATTCCGTGGTTTAATAATGGGTGTCTGAAATCAGTAGCAATTATTAATAATCTAAAGGAATTAACAAAACAACAATACATACCGGTAAATAGTATTGAATGGTCATAAAAAAGGAATTCGCAATTGCGAAAATTATTACATGAAACCACACAAAGTCCATGAAAGTAAAAGTAATGATCAACATACGATGTTCGATATTCCATATCTTGAGCCGAAATTAGCATCTTGATATAAGTTATTGGTATACAATTCATCTCATAACAAAATTATTTCTACAATTTTTACAGTAAACTATATGGTTTATTTCATTTTTGTTAGAGTTTTCACGCATTTTCTTCCAGGGTTGTTTTGCTTAAATTATTATCAATTGGATTATATTATATCATGTTAATGCCATCAATCATGCTACAACTTTCTTATTCCCTTTTGTATCACGCTAGTAAAATATTCTCTTGTAAGTTTGATTATATTTGTATTTTCATTTCGAAATACTGATGCTTCTACAGAACTTACACACCATATAAATTCCACTTCACGACCGGTTTCGTCCTTTTGGGACTCATCAATTGAAGGTAGGAATTGAACCGAGGATCTTCTGATTACAATTTTGGCTATTGTATATGTTATAGTAGGAGAAGATTTTTAATTATTAGAGCCCCTGGTATTCTAACAATAGTAATAATAATAATACTTATATACATATATAATAATTATGATTTTTTACCCACGTTCTCTCTTTTATGAAGTACCCTACTACATTTACCAAGAATACATCGAATGTGGAACACTTAAAGACTTCCTCCTGCGAAATTTCCAACACTCTAGCAATTCCACAAGTAACGAGGCGACATCATTATAAACACTGACAAGACGATGCAACTGACAATAATTATATACTATATCACATATATTTGTAGATTGAATTACCATTTACTGGGATATTATCGTACAAAACTGGTGTATGTATTACACTACAAACGTATACCTCAATTTCTATATGCAAATACTCTATGAAGATATTGTGTATAGGTACATGTAAATGTGCCCAAATAAAGTTGTGTGATTAAATGTGAATATTGTTATTTAATGTAAGGAACCTTCTTTAAATTTAAGCATATTTTGTGACACAAAAGCAGAAAAATGGGAGTATATCATGTGATTTTTTTTCGGTAGCAAATCAAAGAAGCAAATAGGTGTAATGTCTCATGTTCCATATTTTGTAGATATTGGCATTTACGAAAAATCATATTCAAACAAACATTATAAGACTTATTGATACAACCAATATACATTGATTATGTTTTCAATGTTTATACTCGGCAGAACAAACAAAATCGTTTTCATTGTATACGTCAAACATATATCTCTATACAGGTAAACAACATGGCTTTTGGTAGTAAATTAGTAGGTATTGCTCCTTATGTGATTATTCCTCATTCTATTTCATAGTATCGACATCCCGGGCTTGCCGCAAGAAAAATCCTACTTACTTCAACTGGGAGGTGCAAGATTTACGATTTTTGGCCTGTTGATTTAGCACAAGAAAGAGTGGAAAGTATTCTCGAATTGGCACGTGTTTTTTTTCAATTAGTATGTTTATCAGTTTATGTATACAAACATATTTAATTCCGCTGTCCCTGTAGTACATGATAAATTAGAATACAATATATTAGGCATGTCATTTTCCATGGTATACTTTAAATGTGCGCTATTGAAATTCATAGTATGTATATTATTATGAGTTTGTATTGTTATTAGTATTATTATTATTATTATTATTATTATTATTATTAGTATTATTATTAGTAGTAGTAGTACTACTACTAGTAGTAGTAGTATTCTTATTTTATTGAAAATATGGTAACGAGGTATCACCAAACTAACCTTTTTTAGTATCGACTAAAGCATATTTCACATACATTTATGTGATGTATTATTGTTCTTAGTAATTGTATACAAACTAAGAAAAGGAATGTTCGTGTTTACAGTACCTTACCGTATACTACATAATATATGATGTTGTGATTAATGTTGTACCTAATATCATATTATGAGATATGTAATATGTATATGGAGCTGATTAACTTGAAATAGGTAATCTTGCCTCCGGATCAAATTTTGCAATATTTGACAAAGGTAATACATTTTTTGTCTTCAAATATCTTAGTTGAGAATTCCTTGGCTCATTTCGATAATACAAATGCCCGTGATTTGACACGAACGTGCATAGCGTGTGCAAATCATACTGTTGTATATATTGCATTCTAATGACCAGATAGCTCCACCACTAGCGTGGTTGGCACCAGAGACGATCTTTTTGGGCCATTATGTCGAGAAATCAGACGTGTGGAACTGCGGCGTCGTGGTCTGGGAGATTTTCTCTCTCGGTATGTTAATCTACATTGTTTAATATTGAGCATCTTCATATCATCAAGCCCCTAGTCTAAGCTACAAAGAAAAACAAAACAAATATGACATAAAAATCGAATAGAACACTATGTTGGTGGCTAGTAAGAAACATTCATTAACATGTACACATATTGTAACAATTACGTAAGAAGAGAAACATAATCACCACCATTCATTCATGACGTATTCGAATATATTGTCGTTACATGAAATAATATGTGATGATATTAATGGACGGTTTCATTAGACATGACTAATGTATTGTTGTGTTATATTTATTAATTTATTTCATATCAGTGTAACCAAGATTCCATTTTCTCTAACGTTGTAAGGAGACAGCCCATTTGGAGGTTTGACTTGTTTGGAGATTGAGAATAAGTTGAGGGCCAAAGAGAATCTCGATCAACCATTAACCTGTCCGGGAGGACTGTAAGTTTTTTGTGGATCTCGTGATATATATGTTATGGTTAAAATATTTGCATCCTTGAATAGATAGTATGTGAATATCAGATATTCGATAAAGTAAAATGATATAAATTGTTGGAGCCTTCAGTAGATAGTATATCATTATAACATATGCAACAATATAAAGCTATGTAAACCGAAATGCACACTTGCCAATTTTATGTATTCAGATTATGTATTATATGAACACAATCCACCAGTTTTCGGTTTTTTAAGCAAATATTTTAGCATTTTCTTCTTCCTAGTATGTAGTACAAATATGTATTGTGTGGCAAGATTGATGTTTGAACATTATTCTACATTATGTTGACTAAGCTGTGACACATACACCAAGTATGTAAATATATATCTACCTGATTATATTGAGAAGTGTTAACTATGTTATGGTTGCCACATTCTAAGCATTACATATAATAAATGAACTGATATACTGTAATGCAAATTGGTGTTGGCATGTTTGAACTCCAAGTATATACATTTTTATGATACAGGTTTGACAAAATACTCTCAACTTGGAATTCGTCAATTGAAGAAAGACCTTCCTTTCAAAACCTAAAGGAAACGCTGTCAAGTTTTCTTCAATATATGAAACAAGTAAGGTTATTATGTAACATATTATGTGAAATTGCACAAGAAAATCGATTTATTTGAGAACGTTTTGTAGTTGTAGAATGCCATTAAACAAACACCGGGGAAAAGTACCATTAAAAGGAGACCATAATGTATGTAAAGACTTTTTATCATTTGTTTAAGGAATACATACTTTGTATGTAGGGTATAATGCTGTATTGCAGTCCAATTTGTCAGGTAGTGCGAAATGTGTTTTGCATTAATTACGTTATAACTCTAACGTTCCACTATTTTAATCATGTTACAGGGGTTAAACCAAATGGGTTTCGTATCTTAATTACAATGTCACACACCGTCGTAATTACTACATTTAACTATATCATAGTAAAATCAGTTGGCATATGTCTTGGGACGGAAATAATACCTAACAATTATTCGTAGTATATCAAATGAGCAATTGTAAATTTGTGATATATGATCCCACAAATGTATCTGTGTCATGCTTTCTTTGTTTTAGGATTGTAAATCTGTGGATATTGAAGATGAAGACAAGGAACCAATCTATTTCAGCTTGGTCAAAAATGATGACGATAATATTGATTATATTGATATCTGAACTAGTAAGGAGAGAAATATAATATACAAACTAACAATAGTCTAAGGATAATATTAATTTATGCTTTGTGCTGTTTAAATAAGAAATGTTTTATATATATATATATGTCTCAAGTCAAGTGAACATAGGGAACCTATGATTTCCAACAATTACTAACAAACACTAACAACCACTAACAATTAAATGTTGTACATTAAGTACTGCAGCAGTATGGATTGGTGAGCAACAGTATACTTCTTAAATATAACCAGGAACAGAAAATCGACTGCAAATGATCAACTAATTTGGTATATCATGGGTTACAACAGGATTCGAATCAATGAATCATGGATATAATCCGTGTGCTCTACTAATTAAGTGATAGAGTCTTAATTTAATGGGATCTTTATTAACCATTTAGTCAGATGTAGTGGGTACATAATACAAATATATTTTTTTATATACCATTTAACCAGGGATCACACACAATTCCATTCTATAAGACCCAGAATACGTTAGTCATTTTCAAATCAATGGTTCGAATCCCATTGTAGCGAATACGCTCTTTGCTCTTTTTAAAGAAAATAAAAAATGCGTTGTCATGTGTGTTATTTTTCTATACACAGTGTTCCCAAACAATATATATTTCTAATTCATGAAATCTCATGAGAAAAACTGTTACTGTTTATATATAGTTAGACTAATCAATATTCTAAAACGTTTAAGTTATAAGATATCGAATGAAGAGAGATTAACCTCTGATTGTTGAATATCAAATGTAATTATTAGTGGATGTTTAATTTATTTCAAAAGTTATATCATCGTACATTTGTTATATTCTAAATGATACGGAAAATGACAATGTATGTAATGACGGAATATAGAATACTGCGTGTTGAGCATGAATAATGACATGTGTAATTTCAACTTTATTTCACAAGTCTGTGGAGAATATTATATTTGTTACATTCTAAAATGTATAGTATAGCCTATGTAATACAATGGTTACATGTTATATGAAAAGTATGACTACAAACCCAATATTTTTAACAGATACAACAAATATAATTTAGTTTTTTAACCAATTAAATATTGTAATGTATCTGTGAAAGACAGTGATATGATATGTTTATATTGTCTAATTATAGTGATCGTTAATTCTGAATGTTTTGCCGGTGTCTTAATCGATATGAACGTCACAGACAGTGTGGAATAGTGGTTAGAGCATCCGCTTTACAGCCGGGAGGTGTGGAGTTCGATTCCTGGCCGAGTCATTGCCAAGACTTTCAAAAGTGACTTACTGATGTACTGCTGGATCTCAGCGTTAAAGTATCAGAGTGGAGCCAGTTGGATGATGTGTAACTTACAAGCCACTTCGGCTTTCCCACATGTATATATGTGGCAGCTTTCTCTCAGAATTTTAGGGGAACAATGAAGGATTTTACTTCATTGTATGTTTTTTCATGGGGAAATGCAAAGAAAATGAAATGCCTTCATTTCATTTTCCATGCCAGAGCAAAGCAAATCAAATATTTATATGTGTGAACAAATATGATGTTTGATGAGCTTGATATTACAACGACGACACATATAAAAGATATTACGTTCCAAAAAAAAATACCCGCCCGCCGTCCCTCTAGAATTTAGAAGGAAAAAAATCCCGCCCGCCCCTCTTTTAAAAACTTGGCACTGGACCCCAAACAATTATCTTTTTTAGGCCTTACGTTGCTGTAAATTGCTTCTCATACTTGTTGTGTAGGCCTATTCGTGTTTCACGTATTTCAATGTATGTATTGGGGAATACGGCTAGATTCTAGTTTATTTTCTCAAGCTCATGAGGGGGGTGGAGTGGTGGGTGGGGGAGGGGAAGAGTTATAACTGAGGGGTGTTTTCCACCATCTCTCTCTCCTCTGTTGATTATGCCACTGCATTTGTCACAGTGTTAACTTAACCTTGCTTTTATAAGGCCGCCTAACTAGTAAGAACTCTCACTTGCGCAAATGCGATTTGTAACGGGCGAGGTAAAAAGCTCCCATCATTACACCAATGATAGTACTACACTATACAGCACAGACA
>WXZC020000798.1:0-10766 GCA_011317855.2 Paelopatides confundens | reverse complement strand
AACTAAGCATGTCCACATCAATTTGGGAAGGGGAGGGGTGATAAACATTTACCTGATATTTAATTTTTATTTCTGAGCTTCCATGGAGGAGAGGTATAAGACGAAGGGTTCCCCGCCTCCCCATCAGTTAGAAAAATCAACAAAAGCTGGTGCCTTTTGAGCTGACAAACTGGGAGGACACTAATAAAGTACGCCCTGACTATTGAGCCAGCAACCGGATTAATAATCAAATACAATGTTCTTATTACCTAAATTATGCATTTACGGTAACTGTGACTATATGGTATGTGGCTATGGTGCAAACCCGATTGCTGGTTTAATATTGGCTGACGACACCTTATTTATCCAGCTCAATAGCATGATAAAAATAGTGGTAAATATGGTAGGACCGGTTACAGTATAACCTAAATAGTACTTTCCACTCAGTACGTACTGGGAGACGAGGATAACGGTCAACTCCCTGGACACTGTCTTTGTGATCAAAGCAAGGTTCTTCCCTTGATTTAAGGAATAACGTTATTTTTCTCTGACACTCCCCCACCCAACTACCAATATCTCTTACTTAGTAGTAGTAGGCTATGGGGCATGCAGTCGAAAAGTCTTCAAATCTCGACTTCCGTAGTTCATCTCAGGGGATTTAATAATTTCCACATAATTAGGGTCTAAATATAATACAAAAAACAAAATCGATCGATCCCGCGTAGAAATGATACGCATTACTGAGAAAAATGAAGAAAAGTATAATTTTCACTACAAAATATTACGTTTCTAGACCAACGAAATTGATCGTATTAAAGGCTTTTCTTTACTTGCCTTTTTTCAGCCAATCACGAGTCGTGTATCAAAAAAGTAGCCTACTATTTCGGACTATAGTCACCGACAGTATTATACAGTACTCAACACTCGGACTATTACTAGCATCGTCTGCTATTACAACCGTTGATGTATATGCCTACAGTAGGCTAGACCTGGCGTAATTTCGCCACTAATCTTGAAATCAATGAAAAGTATAATTTATAGCGATTACAGCCTGGTTCCCGCTTAATTCCTGTTAAACGTGAATGCTCTCAATATATTTGAGCCATGTCGATCCATTTCACAGGAAACACATGGAATACCCAACACCCTGGCCGAGTCATTACCAAGACTTTAAAAAGTGACCTACTGCTGGGTGCTCAGCGTTTAAGTATTGGAGTTGGTGTCTGGATGTAAAAACACCCCCATACCGGTTTTGAGTTATCGATGGGTTATGTGCATATGAGGTTGTCGCCTAACGGACGTACTCTCATACCACCTTCTGTAAGCGCTATAATACTGATTGTGAATAGCGTATCTTAAATATCCAGTATTATAATTATTAATATGAGCGAAGCCTCGCATTTGGATGTAAATCCGACGACTTGGTTGATACTGGCGAGTGTTGATACACGACTCGTGATTGGTTGAAAAAATTGCAAGCAAAGAAAAGCCTTTGATACGACCAGTTTCATTGGTTTATGCACGTACTTTTTTTTAGTGAAATTACAAACAGTTTTCTTCATTTTCCCATTAATGCGTACATTTTACACTCGGGATCAATCGATTTTGTAAATTTACACACTAAATATCTGAAAATTATTAAATAACATGAGGTGGACTACGGAACTGAACGAAAACGAGCCATGCCCCATAATCTATAGTAATATGCCCATTTGTGTACCCTTCATCTGAATGCACATTAAGTTACACACACTTAGTTAGTCCTATGCCTACACGAATGTCATACTATAAAATGCGCCTGTATTCACTTCTTTCTATACAGGAAAGTTAAGCATATACACCCACCCCATTCTCAGAAAAACTGTGATATTCTGATACAATTAATCATTCAACCCTTTGACACTAACCACCGACCGACCATATATCGAAAGTAATACGTTATCTATTCACATAGGAAGTGAGTAAAATAACAAGTAATATACGGAAGGGTTACCGTGGCTAGTACATCGTTTGCGCCAAGAAAGTAATTGTAGATAACAGTTGTTGTCTGTTCCGCACAAAATTGCGTCTGTAACAATATAGTAATCTTCGTAACGTAGAAAAGGACACATAAATGATGTGTGACTGGCCGTGTTAGCTACCCAATTATTGCACATTTGATTTTTATGGATGCAAAATTTACCAGGTAATATTATTTCCTTTGTTTCGTGTTGGTTCATGTACGAATTAGTGAATAAGACCAATTTTTCGCCTCGTTAGCCATCTTGTTCTTTTGACCCTGAGGTTTGTCTCGGTAAGTTTTGCAACCTTACTTTGTATATAACTGGAATTAATTTAATATATCATGTACTACGAACATTGTAGAACTTCTCTCTGTACATGTTACTTCGAAACTAAGGTCGCCATTTGAAAAATCTTGTCCTAATTTGCATCACATAATTGCTACCATGCGGGTTAAATTAAAATATTTTAATGGGCGTGGCTTGTAAACGTTTCGCAATAATGGGACCGTGACTTCGTAATGTAAACTTCCTGTCTAGTCAAAACTTTAAGGTTGATCCTCAAGACGGTGTATTTGTAAATGGAACTTTATAGTCAGTATGGTACTGTCACACTGTCGGTATAATTTATTTGCAGCAAATGTTTATTTCATTTTATAATTCCGGTCTCTCACCTGAAATTCCATAGTTTCTTTTTTTTGCAGGGATTAAACGTGATATGGCGGCTCAGGGTGACCGAAATAACAAATCAATGAAGGCTGAACCAGGTAAATTGATACAAGAAATAGGCTTAAAAACATTTGCTCAGTGATGTCACGTATTGAAGTGTTTAAGTCTTCTATTTTGCACAATATGTTAATCAAACTTTGCTCATGTTATACCTGATTGCATTTATGTATGTTTATTTCCTAAGACTTGTTTTACTAATTATAAGTAATCACACTCGTTGGTAAGATATATCAAACCCACCAATTAAGTACTTAATCCGACAATGTCATAATATTCGCTAACAGTTTAGTATAGTGTATAGTGGGTAATATTGCACTCTCGTACACATGTAACTTGACGTTAGAGAGATATAGGGGAACACGGGGTAAGACGGTTTCCCCAAATTTAACCCCTCCTCAATGCCACCTCCAGTACCGTTTATCGTCTCCCATTTTTAAGTTAAATATAAAATTACCGCATCACAAATGTTGTATTGGTGAGACTTGACATATATCCATTTGAAATCAATAAGTAAAGATATTGGGGAAATTATGAAAGTGATATGGTTCCACTTTGCCACATTTCTAGGTCAAAACGGAACCCCCAAATAATTTACAATGTGTGCAAGTTTTCAAATATGTTAGCCTTATAAATGCTAAGGTTTACTCTATAAATTGTTTAATGTTATGCTTTAGAATAACACCAACGATCATATTAAATACATAAACAAAATATTGGTATGATTTGAAAACTTCTTATTTTACATCATAAGCAAACCAGTGACCATTTTTGCCCCATAAATAGGGTTCCGTTTTGCCACACAAGCATTATAGTTACGGAGATTGACTTTATCAATAATGTATTGATCCGCGTGAGTGACTGTTGTCAATACATTACATACATTAATATCAACACAAATCATGCTTAATCTGGTAATTCTCAGATGAGTTTCGTTGATTAAATTATAACAAAACACACCCACTTAAATAACCTACGAGATCGTATTTTTGTCATATATAATTTCAAAGAAAAACAAAGTATAGCAACCACTATATAGTTTGCAGGATTCACTATGATTTATCGATATCGATATTGTTAAAGTACATGACGGTATTGCATTTTATAGATATTGAGGGGTTTACCCCAGGGTCCGTTTTACCCCATGTTCCCCCACTAAGTACATTATATATGGCAAGCTTGTTGATCACATTTCTGCTTTTCCACTCGATGGGGTTTCCGGGTATACATATCGTCACAGTAATATATTAATACATTAATGATTTCGACTCCAAATCAGTAAATAATCCAAGAGCATGATGGAACTTAGTACTTTTATATTTGTATTTTTAACAGTTCATTTGTCATAGCTTTATGGAGAGGCATTTAGCCTAAGTGATAACCTGGTTTCATGCCAATATAGATGGTGTATAGCTTGGTCTAAACTATTGTCACTATAGATTTTCACCTTATATACCTTCAACCACAATTCACATACTCTAAAAAGTAACAAATCCACTCCAATAAGTGAATGTTCACCCATGAAAGATTGTAAGAGTAAAAATTCGCTCCAATAGTCCTGAATTTTCACTCCAATATGAGTGAATTTTCACTCTTTCAAAGACTGTAGACAGTGATCACTCAATTGGAGTGAATGTTAATTCTTTCACTTTTAGAGTGTACTATTCATATAACGTGCTTTCATTTCATTACGCCCTTAGTTTCAGACTATGGGGAACTGAAACTGAAAATATCTCAAGGTCTAGATCGACGCGCAGCGATTGATCTGGCCCTACTACTTGAACTCCACCATTCAATTATAGGCAATTTGATGACATCCGACTATCCTGGTAGTCTTATCACAGTTCATTTGATTCAAATTAATGCTCTATCAAAAGAGAACCTTCCGACTTTTGTGGAAAAGCTGAAATTGATTCAACATTATTCTCTCGCCAAGGAGGTGGGAGACTTTTACAAAACCGTGAATACGAATGGTAAATTATTTTAATTTCCTTCTTTCCTTTCGTCAAACTATCCACCTTCAAATCTTGTTCTACAATTAGTTCCGAACCATCCAATAGTAAACACACTGGCAGTGTACTAATTAAGTTATGAAAATACCTTGAGTTGCACCTTCCACGCAACATTGTTTTGATGTTATTGTTTGAGAAACATATCATTAAGCTTATGAATCTGTTTGTTGGACATTATAAGAGATAATATTTTAAAAGTAACGGTCATTTAAAGGCATCAGTTTAGCATAACATAACTAAATACGATACATAGAGAAATGTGTACATGATATCTTTGATAGAATAAAAGCTTAGTTTGTCGTCCAAACGCTGGTAACAAGAATTGCCCGACTACTATGCTAACATTGACTCTAACATTATTCTAAATTTCAAATTAATTCAAATATAGTTAATAAACACGGGTAATGTGAACTTTTTAGATTCACTAATATATATATGTTCATCCGAACTTCACATTTATGGCTTAATATTAAAAACTGGCATCCTGAAATTATGTGGTTTTCTGAGGAAATAAAAATTCATAAAAACAATATATGAATTATATATAACGTTTTATACATTTGTTTTACATAATACTGAAATACGGTGTCAGTTGTCAACACTTACAAGTGGAATACAAGGCCCGCACCGAACTTGTCACCACAATTTCATTCCTTAATAGGGAGGTGGAATATTTTACGAGAAATTGTCATATTGTTCCAGATGACCATTTCGTTTCCATACATTCCTTATAAGCCTTGTATCAAGTAAGCCAATCGATTACATACATAGGCCTATACAATATACCATGAGTTATTACTTAACGATATGCAAGTTAGTTAAATTAACTTTACGTACACGTTGATTGGTGTACAATAACAATTATGGCATGTATGTCGATCAAGATATGAAATTTAGCACTTCCATTTATTTAATATACGAATAATACCAATTAAACTGATCCACTTTTGAGATTATCAAAGTGCATGTTTTAAAATGTGTAAAACATTTCAATATCGTTCTTTATCAAAAGATGTCGAAGAAGATAACGTTTTGAAGAAGCAAACAAGAGTAATGAGCAAAGAAGACAGCAAGGACGAAATTCGTAAATACGGTATGTGATTACAGCTGTGAAATATATGTTGTGAATTTCGTGAAGCAAATTCGTTAAATAAATTATTTGTTGAATAGTATTTGATTTTTAATTGGGTAAACATACATGGTTGGGTGGGAATTGTTTGATTATTGATTTTCATAATTTACATTGTCATGTATGTGGGTTATATGCATGTACCCTATGAATGAATATTTCTCATAGCAATTTTCGTAAGATTATACTTACATTTTTCTTATCTCTCTATAACTGTGGCCTTTTATACTTTTAACTTGCAATAAAGTTAAAATATTAAAAACATTTTTTTACAATATTCATAATTATGCCTTTTAATACAGTTTGTTTCCATGCATTTTTACACCTTAACACTATCTCTATGCATAAATCATATTATATTTAGTATGTGCCTATTTACCTTTATTAATAATCTGTTTCATGCTTTATTAAACCTTAAAATATGTTAATGTCAAGTTACCTATCTTACCTTAAAAATAATTTGTATCCTTGATGTATCCTTCTTATAAATATTTCTAACAATATTTTAAAGGATTCACCTGTCACCTGTATAATTTATTACCCTCCCATAATGTCCTTTCTATAACTTTAAATAGTCTAGTTTTAATCTTATAAAACAGTTTCTTACCTTGCATTAATTAACCTCAAAATATTAAAAATAATATTTAAAAAAACTATAATTTCACATTTTCTCTTTCTTTTAACCCTTTTGCAAATTTCAAACATTTGCATATCTAAGTTTAAAACAGCCCGTATGCTGACCTTTAAATATTAAATAAACATTTCAAGAAATTCTTCACTTGCTTTTCCCCTTTTGATCATCTTATAACATGTCATGTTTTCCTACCTAGTTTTAACCCTTTTTTCACTTTTAAGAAATTTTTAACATCCTAAGTTTTTTCTTTCATTATCTGGCATTTCTTACCTACAACATTTTGAATTATATGGGGGTATTTTTGTAGTTCGGCATTCACTACATTATTTGGGGACTCTTGCAATCTTTTCTTATCTATGTATGACCTTATTTAGCCTTCAACCATATAGGATATCCTTATTTTAACTTTCCTTAAATATTTAAGTAGATTCGTTTACAAAAGTTCCATTATACTCCCTTTGGTAATATCTAAGAAAGAAATACGGACAATATTTAAGTAAATCATGCAATGTAAATCATTTTCAGCTGAAACGTGCAGATTGAAAGTCATATGGAATCCAGAACGTGAAGATGATTCCAATAAAAATGGTCGTCATGCTGCTGTTTGTGTGATTCTGGAAATGGAACCTGCAGAAGAATACACTCATCTCATTGGTCAACGTGTGGGCGTATATTTATTCAAGCATTACTATAAATTCACCAAAGGGAACTTTTACCAACTGGAACGGTGTGTTATATCCAATAAGGAAAACAAATGGGAGATGTTTGTGTCCCCCGAAACAAAAATATCCATAATCTCAAAACGCAAGATTGGAATCGACCATGAACAATTCAAATTCGAGAACGTAGATTCACAGTTGTATCAGACAACAAGATGTCTACCAAATGTAACAGTTAATGAAGCCAAGCACGTGTACGGTGCTAAATGTGGTGTCCTGTCTATTCGTGGAATTATTTTTGATGTAAGCTATTGAAATTTCTATATTATTTAGCACTATCGATAAACCAAATATTTACCCAAAACTCATTAAAAAAAATTAAGTTTAAAATATAAACACATTACATCTAGTAAACTAACTTCAAAATCAGAATTGATAAATTAACTCAATAGAGCATTTCCTTCAAACGTTTCGAAAATATATTCAATGTCAGTATGAACATGAACAAAAACTAACAATCCGTAATGTCATTTTTAAAAACGTTTTTCCGTACTTGTTCAATATTAGGGATATTTTTGAAGGAAATATATAGCAGAAAAACACAATGAAAGAATATATTATTTATTATCGTCACGGTCGTCATATTTTTGCCACATTTCTGTAGAATAATATAACTTGTCATATATTTTGTATGTGCTTTCTATATTCCTCTTTAGATAGAAGTTAAAGATGACAACCTCAAAAGAAAAGTATTTAAACTCTCTGACAATAAAGACGAGTACATAAGTGTAGTCATCCCGCTAACAGAACTAGATGATGTTAAACTTGACGACAAGGAAATAGTAGAACTAAGATACCTGAAAACGGGATCCCGGAATGAGGCCACTAATTATTTAGTGTTCACCAAAACCACGGAAATAGACAAATTGGTAAGTTTCAATATTAACGCCTAAGCGCTATTCACGTGAGTGCTTTGTTATAGCTTCTCAATTATCGATGTTTGTATTGGGCTCTTGGGTTTATTTTGAGTTGAAATTTATACTTATATGTTGTGCATTACCAAATATTATCATGGATTTAAATGATACATTTGTGTTGCTATTGTCGCGGTGGCGGTAGCTGGCAGTGGTCGTCGCCGCCGACATGAGGATGAAGATTATCGTTGTCAACATTGTCGTTGTTTTTATTGTACTTCAGATGCCGCTGTTATTGATGTTAGTGTCAACGTTGATATTGTTATTTCGTTTTGTACTTATTGTTGATATTATTATATTATTATTAATATTTTGATTGTAACTATGACTATTATTGTGAATTTGGTTATTTTTGTTACTACTTTGTGTTGTTGTTATATTGATTGTTTTTTATTTTTTATTATTGGTGCTGTTGTTCTTGTTACTATTGATTTTGCTGATATTGCGTTTACTACTGATGTTCATGTTGATGTTACTGTTGTGGGATCTGTATATCATGATTGTACTTTATTAAAGGTGATTATTCTTTATGAAAGTAATTCCAATAGTTTACATCAAAAATAATTCCACGAATAGACACGACACCGCATTTAGTACTTTATGAAATGTTTTTTATAGCTCCTTTTTACTGGACGGTCGGGTTCATTTGTAGCTGTACTTGTGCTGTGTTGTGCTGTACCAAACATTACCATGGATGTAAATGGTATATTATTTGTTTAATTATTATTGTGGCAGTAAGCGAGAGCGGTCACCGCCGTGGTCAAGATGATGATCAGTGTCGTTGTCAACATCGTCGACGTAACGGTCGTAATGGTCATTGTCGTCGCTGTTTTTGTTTGTATATGTAGCTGCGACTGTTATTGATGATATTGTTATTTATTTTTGTTATTATGGTTATACTATTATTATTTTGATTGAAATTGTAATTGGGATTATTATTAATATGAATGTGGTTATTCTTATAATTATTATTATTAAGATTATTTTGAGTATTATTGTTGTTTGGTGATGTTGTTATTGGTGATGTTGTTATTACTATTGGTATTGTTTCTAATGCGTTTGTGGATGTTGATGCTCGTGTTACTGTTGTGGGTGTGTGTATTGTTCTTATTGAATTGTTATAGATCTATAGTTCAGTTGCGACGTTGTGTTTCTTAAATTAAATTGATTTCATTTATGCAGGGAGATGACGACCAAAATCTTGTTGAGATACGGAAATTCGTAGGTCCCATTCAACTCGAAGGGACAGTTACGCTATGCGAAGAAGAAGAAGAATACCCATCTTGCAATAGCGCGAAATGCTATAAGAAAAAGTTAACGAAGATTACAGGTTTGAATTTTATTCCAAAATGTTGTAACTTAAATATAATTTTGTATTTGATAAAGGCTTAGTTGCTAGAATCAAAAATACAATCGCGTCATTAAAGAATCTTACCATTGTTGTATAGTTAGATCAACAGTTCCTACTATATAATACTTGCTTGCAATAATTGATCGTTAATGATATCGATGACGATTGTGCGCAATTTAATGAACTCCACGTGCGTCACTTTTATGCGGAGACAGAACTGGATATCAAGTCATATTTGGCCTACTTCAGTTTTTCACACCTGCCGAATTTAGGAGAACACATGTGCCATAGAAACGTTCTAGACCATACTTGGAAAACGTTCTCCTTAGCCTGCTTGGAAAACTCAAGTTAGTGTTTATGATATTCATATGAATACCGTTTTAGAACTTATCTCTCTTCACCAACCCCTGTATGTCCGTGTGGCTGGTAACAACATGAAAGGAAATATGAAGTGGGAGGAATATGATGTTAGTAGCGTGTTGACTTGGCATAGGGATATACCATCATCGTGAAATAAACACATACCATCACTAAATTACACTTACCTGAACAGCTTTGTGTCAGAAGCAGACAGTGTCGCAATCGCTTAGTAAAAATCAAACGTCTATGACAACGGCGTATTTTAGAGATAACATCATTCTAAATTGAACTGAAAGTCCCCATGTTTGTCTTGATAATGTCCAAATCATATCTCTATAAAACAATTTGCTTGAATAAAATATAAATATTCAGAAAGAAACTTGAAATAATATAAATTCAATTGTTGGCCTATGTCAGGAAGAGCACATTTCATAATTGATCACAATGGGTGAAACTATCCCAATATTTATGTGTTGCTGATATTTTGACTATTTTTCAAGTATTGTTCAGGATCTAGCCAATCATAATAAAAATTAATGTCAATTTCACAAGCTTCCTTCATTACTCCATATCGCATATTATATTTACTTCAACAACCAACTGTAAGAAATGTAGTCACTTATTAATACATTTTGAACGTTTCATGGCTGGATAAAACGGAAGTAAAGATGCAAAAACATTTCTGAGCCACTAATGTATATTGTCAATACATTATGAAAATAGCTAGAAATATTCATACTTCCAAAGCTGGTAATCCTTATTTGCTGTCAACATTACCGACCAATGTCCATTCTTCTAATCTAGAGTTCTGGATAAATCACATATAATAAACGTATTGACTTCCTAGAAAGGAATGACATTCTCGCCTATCGTCAAATTGGATTTCGTAAAAAAACATTTCATCTATATATATATATATATATATATATATATATATATATA
>WXZC020000797.1:0-10766 GCA_011317855.2 Paelopatides confundens | reverse complement strand
GAGAATTTTAATAATAATCGTGCTTTTTAATTTGACTCATTTTTTCACCAGTGTTAGTCGGCCGATGGCCCATTGCGCCGCATAGGTACCTAGTGAGCTCACCCAGGTAACGATGATGCGCATCATCGTTACCTGGGTTAGCTCACTATACGGCTTTACGTTTTGCACATCAATGTCTTTGTTAATAACTTGTCCACTGATGGTGACCGCTGACAGCAACGTTGTCTTAAATTTAATCAAGTCCATTAAGTATGCTAATTATCTATTACTATTATTTTCATTTATTTTGTTAATACTGTTGTTCACTTCCTTTTGCGGACTCATGGGTTTTATGCTTTTGTCAAAGTCTTAGTAGTTATATTGCAAGTCATATCAGCGTCTACCTTCTATATTACAGAAAACCCCTTAAAGTGAAAATTACTTCTACTTAATTAAACGTGACTTGATTATATTTTCCTCAAGTGGAATTAAATTACCAATTTACCTTTAGTGATACAAATGAATGTTTCAATGAAAATCAAAGTGGAGCTCAATTTATCTGAAATAATGTAATTTAAATATTAAAATGCCCTGCCGAAAACAGACTCTCATTTAAATACTATTTCCTTTTTATAATAAGTCATATGTAATCTGAAAACATGGTCTTGTAATTATAAACTAGTAAAACCTCTTAATTTTTAATATTTTAAAAGAGTTGTTTGAAAAATAAAAATTCTTTTTTTTACATGATGTAGAATTATAATTGAGCATATTAAAGTGAATCACTTGTTTCGCAGACTTTCGATCCATATAGAAAATTCCAAAATAAATTTATTTCTAATTTCGAGATGACTACGCCTCTTTCAACAAATTTTGTAACACGTATATACAAACAAGTTTGTGGTCAATTGTTGGAAGACTGGGGAAATAGTCTAGGTTGTAAATCCATATACCTTGTAGTTTGCCTTCGAGTTTACATATTTTATCACCAGCCGCTAAAGAACCAACGTTTCCGAATTCCATATTCTCGGGTTGGCACAGTTAGTGGTTATCTATTCTCGACCAATGCTAAACTCAATGACGTTTACTCCCCTTATGATGAGGACCTCTGTCAACAATTTGTTAACGAAGGTAAATGTTTTAATATTTTCCAACACGATAACATTTTACAATATATTTAATTGACATTAAAATAAAAATCAGAAATGAAAAAATATGTTGTATAAAAATGTTTTATTTATACGTGTACACAATGTTTGAATTGCTACAATAATGTAAAATATTTTGCACGGTTTGTTGTATTTAATATTTTCTTTAGAAAATATGTTCAAGCTACCCTTCTTGAGTTATCATCATGTTTATAACAGTTTTAAATGTTGACCTTTGCTGACCACCCATGACCCTGGTCCTCCACAAAAACAATAGGATTATTGTCCTTACTATGTGGCATCAATATATCACATCACAACAGATCTGCATTGAGGCAGTTACTTCCCGTAGTAAAACTGGTCTCAAGATATTTACACTAGGGTTTAGTAATTTCCATATGCGTGTATCTCAAGTAGGAATGCTTTGGCCATTAGGGGCAGGCTAATCTCGCTAAGTAATATACAGTTTTGCATTATTAAACCAGGGAGTTGTTATAAATATTCCTTTCATATAGTACAGTACCAATTGCTGGAATTAAGTAGATTTACTAAATATAGGTGGTACTATCACATTGGACTGTGGTAAACTAGTGTCATATTTCAATTGAGGGAAGAAAGTGACCAATCTGCCAGGCAATATATAATGCTGTACAGAGAGTTTTCACATGATGACTTCTGCTGACCACATGTTGACATTTGACCTCCCCATTATGATAGGATATCAATGAGGGACACTAACATACTAAATATGAGATGAGTCCAAGCATTTCTTCTTGACATGTAATATGCCAGGGTATTCACATTTTGACCTCTACTGACACATATGACCGTTCACCTCAATAACAAACAATATGCTTCTTGTACTTGATATGGGGCATATTCACATGTATTGTATGTGATCTGTTTATACTTCCCTTCTTGAGATATCTTGCTTATGAGGTTTTCACATTTTGACCTCTTCTGACACCAAATTACATTATGGCCTCTTAAAACAAATAAGATTATTGTACTCAATATCGGACATCTGCACATATGAATAAGATCAGTCCAATATTCTACTTTGTAAACGATTGTAACGATTGACAGTTTACCTCTAAAAAAATTCAACAGGTTTATACCCAAAATGGGCCTTCAACATATCGACTATGAGGTTTGTCCACCCTTTCCTTGTTGGGATATCCTGTTTACAAGGTGATCACATTTGAATTCTGGTGACCTGAAGTGCAATTTAACATCCACAAAATCAATAGGCTTATATTTAATATGGGTCATCCACAACTATGTATGACAAGTATGAGGTATATGTAACCCTACTTTCTTGAGCTATCCTGTTTACAAGATTTTAACATTTTGAATTTACATGGTTTTCACATCGTGACCTATATTGACCTGAAATGACCTCCACCAAAGCCTATTGACCTGAAATGACCTCCACCAAAGCCAATATGCTTCTGCTAGATATGAGGCATTCATTGAGATATCGTGTTTACAATGTGTTCATATTTTGACCTCTGATGACCTCAAATGACTTTTAATCCAAACCCAACAAGCATGTACGATATGGGGGCATCAATATTCCAAACATGAGATTTGTCCAATCTTCCCCTCTGGGAAAACCTAGCTTTACGATCACGTACATACACACACACACATACAAAGGCATGCCATCATACATGTGTATAGGCCAATAAAAAATCTTCACACGTATATAGGAAATTGAGGTTAGCACACGGAGTTACTACTACATTGAACAAAGCATGAACTTGACGTTATCATACGGAGTTATCACACGGAGTTATCACTTCTGCTGCTATAATAAACACAACATAAACGTGACTTACGGTACTATAACACATGTTACTGTTTATAAAAGTCAAATTGTCAAATTTAATAAATGTTCTTAATCATGTAGAATTTTCAGGAAATGTTTTAATTTCTTTTGCTTTAAAGGAATGGATATCCTATTTGCACGACACATGGCCCGACAGTTTATTAGGGACCCTTTATATATCTTGAAGGAACGACTACACCAAACCGATGAGGAGTCTGAACACTTTGAGGTACAGTTACTTCACAATATTAAAGGAATGTATTCGGGTGTGGAGACTCTTAATGAGAAAAGAACACTGATGGATGTCTCAGGGAAAGTGCTAGTTGAGAAGACTTATGTTCATCCCTTCAACCCTCACTTTATTTCCAATCGCTCATTGCTGCGTCCCACCCTTTTGAATATCAAATATCGCATATGCATATATCATGATAACACTATATACATATATTTATGCATGTATCATTATAACATTATAATAATACATTCATGTTTTGTTATCTGTCATTTTGCAGAACATAATTGGAACTAATTGGCAATCTGTTCGGTTTAAGATTCCCCCAGAAGATTCAGACATCGGTTGGAGAGCTGAATTTCGCACAATGGATGTATGTAATATACTGTAGCCCATTTGGATTACGGTACTCGTGGGTACTAATGGTATTTAGATCAGGGTGGTGAGGGCAACTACCAACTTCTTGATTAGACCCCGTAAATATTGGAGTTGTTCAAAAAGTTTTATAGATTTAATTAAAAAAAAAAAAAAAACGGACGTAAAACCGTTGAAGAAGAAAGAAGAAGTCTGGAGTTGCAGATATATGAATAACAACATTACACTACACACGGGAATAAAAAACATGTCACGTGAATATCTCAGTAGAGTCATAAGCTTGGTTGCTTACTTTATTTATATTAGGTTGTTAGTAGTATAGTAGGTTGGTAATCAAAGTATATTATCGACAATATGCAGTCTATGTTTAGTATTCTTAGCGAAGCTACATATTCAACGCGAAACTACAGTACTACAAAAAAATAAACCAAATATGGTTTGAGGGTGAAGCGGAAGCCGCTGATTGATATATTAGCCGTTAGCTGTGTTCTTTAAAATGTGTAGAACTGACAGTTGCTGCCTTAGATTTACCTCTTTCTGAATTTACAGACTGCGATTGACAAAACGAAAGTTGTTACGTAAATAACATGCGTTCAGAGATCTCTCTATCGTAATGCTGCATTTGAAAACCCGTCAAATCTCAGGCTCTGTCGGGGTTTTGGCAATTAATTGTACAGGGTCACTCTGTTTGTGGACGGGAAAATTGGTTGTTGCAGAAGAGATTATATCTGGCGACATGAACGTCACATCTAGGGACTTTAAAAGTTTGTATATTCAAACATCATCATCATCTGAAACACGACTACATAGTGTCTAAGAACTGGTTTTATATTTGTTCAGGTGTGATAAACTGTTTGCTTCGTACTTGTCTAAAATAATGATTGATTGGTTTCGATTAGAGTTAGGAAGAAGTTAAACTTCTAGATTCGTCCTTGTACAGAGAGCAAAACCATTCTGATTTATTATTTCAAAGAATAGTTAAGAAGAGCTGTTAATGTCGTTAGCAACTTATTGTTGACATATACGATCCGGAATGATCATTATCAGCTTGGGTATATGTACCCAGGATGACGTAATTGGAGAGATGACCTAGTTTTGTGGTCAGAGCGACCGTCTTTGTATAACTAAAACAGGAACTGGTGAAAAGTTCAATCTCAAGACTTCACAGTAAGATTACAAATCTCACTCGACCTTAGCAAGTATATCCTGGAAGAGGGAAATATCAATTTTATATGATTACATGGCAGTAACAAAACAAATTGAAGACTTATTCCACTGACCCTTCATCACATATATGTACATATGCAATCTATACGGTCGAATAATGGATGTATGTTAGGAAAATGGCTTTCAATTCGAACAAGGACAACATGATTCTTTCCTCATTAGTCTTCTGGCCCATTAGAGAGCTAATTATGTGCAGCAGGTTTTACATATAGGGCTTCAACAACCTGCGAATATATAAATTACCAATCTACAAATCACTTTATAAAATGCAGAATTTGGGGATGATGTAAGTCATTATTTGATTTTGTCTTGAAATTAATTATCGTGTATTCTATGAAGAGGAAATTGTGAACCAGGAAGAGGGTTGGATGTGACTAAATGCAGACACTAAATTAATAAAACAAAAATGATTTGAAGTTTGGTATTTGCAATAATTAGGTCATTGTTATAATGAAAAAGTGCACACTAACTGATTCTCGTGGACCTTACATTACTAAGATCACTTTTACCTCTATGAATATTGGCGGAGATGAGGTGTATAATTTGTTTTCATATTTCTCGCGTTGTGCATATTTCCCATGCAGACGCAATTAACAGATTTTGAAAATGCTGCCTACGTTGTCTTCATTGTGTTACTGACCAGAGCAATTATTGAAATGAAGTTAGATTTCGCTATACCCATATCAAAGGTATGTAAAATATGTCATTATATGTACATGGAATCTAATATATGCAAGAACAGAGTGACGTAATGGAATGGGTTATGGTGTTGATGGATCTCTCCTGCATGTTGGCAAAATAATATTTTGTCCTACGTCACTACCTGGACACGTTTTCCAGTTGATACATATATTATGATTATCATTTTAATTATATGGTTCTTATATACTAGTTAAATAAACATCCTACATTACATCAGTTCGCAATAATATTTTGTTTCCGTTTCATTGCTGTAGGTGGTTGAAAATATGGAGATAGCCAAGTTACGTAATGCCATAAATGAACAAAAATTTTACTTCCGGAAGGATCCCTACATGAGTAAGGAAATATATTATACACATAGCTTCACATTGATACATAAACAGCTCTCTGCACACATACATAATACTGTATTGTAAAGGTCGTGTAGAGTTCATATGACATTTGCAATAGTGCATCGACATTTACAATAGTCTATGACATGTTTTACTATATATAGTCTATGAAATATACATGTATGTATGTATGTATGTATATATATACATATATGTATATATGTATATACATATACATATGTATATACATATGTATATGCGTAAAAAGCCATGGTTTTTTAGTAGGCTTCTCATGCTACAACAATAATTCACTAACGTGGGTATAGTACGGTTTTTATTATTTATGTAATGTCTACGGTGTAGGACGTAACTGATCGCCTCTTTAAAAGGAAGATCCAATCGCTTTAAAAATAAAGCGCCAAAATGAAATGGTCATATTAATGAAATTTATATTTTACCTAGCAGCAGGTCAAGCAAAAAGACAAAGCGACGTACTTTCATCAAATTATCAATAGAAGTCACACTTCACCGTGATCTGGCCCAACGTTGGTTTGCTTTACATCACTTAACTATAAATCTCTCGACGCATATCGATGCATGTAGCTAATAACACAATTGTAGTATAGCCTAATCCTGAACAAAAAAGTTCGGTCAGACTATTGGTCATAAATATGCTACGCAGAGATACGTTTTAATAGACTGCCACTACTACACTCATGCCCATGGGTATACAACAAACGCTGGACAATCCAGCACTCGACTTTCTCTACTCCGATTAACTCTGCGCACCACGCAAACGGCAGATGGTAGGCCTACCATTTTAAAGTATTTGGCATTACTCGGCCAGGAGTAGAACTGCCGGCTGCAAGGCGGATGCTCTAACCACTAGGCCACAATGATTACAAGTATGCTACGTGTGAACAAATGTTCTTTCTCTAAAAGCAAAAATGTACACAAAATAACATATTTGTCCGAAATAGATTCGGTTGACACTGCTTATCCTTGCAATATATTAACGACCAAAGTTTTTAATTAACTCGAACTAAACGTAACAAGTACCATATATCACTCTATGCATAAGCTTCCTTGACCTCTATTGACCTGTTTTACATGTAAATGTAACCAATATATGTGTAGGTCTGTCATTGAAAGGAATGTCAGTAAAATACGATCCATGAAGGTCAGGTGGTCTTTGAAGACAACAACATATATGACAACACATTTTTGACAAAACGTATCCAAAGTCGGCGATGTTTTCTTTAGTTTTGATGGTTTACCATACATTAACCAAATTAAACAAGAACACCATGTCGTATGTATCTGTATGGCTCAACTTAGTGAGAGGTAAAATGATTACCAAATACACATGTTTTCTTTTGGTAAACATTTGATGGTGCTCAACTGGACAATCTCCAACAGAGCACGTTGGTGGGTGGGACAACAGAGTGGATTTTCATATGAATTGTAACATAAATGTAATGCTCGAATCGGTGTTTGTTTCTAGAATCGTTGATCTCTGACCTTTTACCTACATCACATATATAGGCACTAAATCACATGTACAGGCATACACCCATCAAGTTTGAAGTTCATCGGCATTATGGTTTAGAAGTTCGCGACACACTTCTTCGAAAAAAATGCAAGTTTGACCTTTGAACTGGATTTACCCATACATTTGACCTTATACATCAATTAGCACTACATATGCAGTTTTATTTTCTGTATAGGTTTTGAAAGTAATTTAGATAAGTTGACATGCGCGTAATGCTCCAAAAACCAGTGTTTGCTTTCTGTAACCTTGAGCTTTGACCTTGATTGACCTCAAGACATTTGTACACCAATTACA
Source organism: Paelopatides confundens (assembly GCA_011317855.2). NCBI lineage: Eukaryota > Metazoa > Echinodermata > Holothuroidea > Aspidochirotida > Synallactidae > Paelopatides > Paelopatides confundens. The sequence goes on along the minus strand of WXZC020000797.1, from coordinate 3,094 downwards.
TTGTACACCAATTAGCCCTACATATATTTGCAGTCTCATTTCATGCATGTGTTGGGGGTTTTGTGTATGTTTATACATTTTAATATGCATGTAAGTGCTTAAAACCGTGATTTATGACCTTTGACATATGACTTCACCGGTCACAGCGGTAGTGCATTTCATATACCCATACATATACATATACAGATACTGTATTGGATGGATACCTTAATTTTATTTTCAATTCTGTGGTTTGATTTATAGACACCCAGCTCCTTTGATAGTTTACAAACACATCACTCGCATCACATAACATACACTATAGAAACACAGTTAAAAGAAGACTCATTGTATGCTCAACCAAAACCTCTCAACAAATATAATTATAAGTCATCCAAACATGTCGCATACTACTTAAATAATAAAAGTAAAGCAATATCGGAGGTTGATAATTTAGACCAATATCCTAGACGTTCAATCATATATATGTTTATTGACTGCGGGTGTAATTTAAAATATATATGTGTAAGTGAGGATTATTAGGGGTATATTTTGTCAGTTTGTACCAATAGTTTTGTTTCAAAAAATTATGTGACAAACATTTAAACAAAAAAATACAGCCGAAGTAAGGAAAGCAGAGAGTTACATTGAAAAGTCAATAGATTGTTTGACAAGACGTGGTTATATTTCATCGATATTGTATGGGTTTTAATGCTTTTTTACTAATAGGTTCGGATGAAAATGTTGTTTGTAAGATGAGTATTAATACGATTATTAATGGTGGCGCTACTCCAGAAGGAGCCGACTTCATTGGCCTCATTCCACTGATCAACCGGTACATCGGTTCACTTAAAGATATCAATGAAGAAGAAAGATCGACTCTCGGTGGTTACTTGAAGCTGATTTCTGATAGAGCTGCAGGTATATGAATATTTATACTGTTATATTATGAATATTCATGATTTAAGTAAATATATACCGTTTCTTTGCAGTCATTTTAAAGTGGTGGCATGAATGACATTAAATTCACGGAACTGCGATTCCTTAAAAAATAGGTTTAATTTGTTTAGGGTATACAAACTGAATCGCCTCTATCCAATATAATTTGTAATCAGTGCCAACCCAGCTTTCACCAACCCGTACCTGTGTGTATGCTTTCACGACTGACGTGGTGAGAGATAGCGTCCGCGCTTGGGTGTGGGAGGACGTGGTGGTTATATCGCCGAGTCTGTCGCGGCCCTCTTTTTATATAACCATTTTAATACTTTACTGGTAAAAAAACATGCAAGAAAGTCGTGATCACCTCAACCAACATATTTAAATCTAGCATCATTATTTTTGTTAGGGTGCATGCAGGGGTGAAAGTAGGATTCATTTATTGCAGGAACTACTACTATATATAGCCTACTGTTGTGTTCTGATACAGTAGGCTGTCATCCATTTTTGACAGATGGATGGCTAGTTCATGTCCCTTGTATGGCCTGTCCGTAGCCTACCTGTTCCTTTTGCTTCCTCCCTCCGGTCCTCTAAAATTCTCCTACTATTATTACCACCAGTATCACTATCATCAGCTTCTGCACGTTCTGCATCACCTTTTCTCTTGAACATCATCTATTTTTCTCTGCATGTTGCCTTTTGACGTTCCCTCCTCCTTTCCCTCGTTAACGGTTGACACAGTCGCCCTAGGCAACCAATATCCAATCACAAGGAACACACCATTCCCTATGTGTTTTCGGAAGCATTGAGCACTCGACTGAGCTCGCATGACTGTCATTCATTCGTGATTTAGGTTGTTGATCGTGAAACATCACAACTTATTACTTGGGATTGTTTTATTTTGTTTTAATGCAAAAACGACTGCTCACTGCTGTCTGCCAAAATCCACAGCACTCGAGTCACTACAATGCAGACGGCCGTGCAACATAAGTAGTAGTACGATAAGCGAATGTAGCGGGGTGCAAGTGGTTGTTAATTATCCCATTAGGATATGTGGATATTTGCAATATTGTGCTGAAAAATAAATATATATATATATATACGTAACAAGGGTACATATTATTTAAAGGATTGTAAGATAATAATTACATTAATATCATAAATGTTCGTCTATTTCATCTTCTATATTCCAATATTCTCTTTAGGTTACGTAAAAACAATAGCTCAGTGGATTCGAGACTTTGTTCAAGAGCATCCGGGTTATCGACACGATTCTGTCATCTCAGAAGAAATTAACTACGACTTGATCAAGCTCTGCTCGGATATATCAAATGGAAAAGTAGACGCACACCACCTGTCTCGATTTGATGTAGATTGTTTACAAAAAGATATTCTTGACAAAGTAATCTAAAACAAATGATACATAAAGTATGTCAAATAGAAATGTATCGATGGGGTCACTTCCATTCAATTAATATTTCGACGGTAAAATTAAAAGGGAACTTATATTGTGAGACTGAATTATCTATAAATATGTTTTGGAATGAATGGAATTATATAAATACAGGTCGATATATATTGTGAAATTGTATTTACATTATCTAAGAACAAGAGACATAGGGAGTATTCGAACTGGAGGCAGGGGGAGCAAGGGAGTATTCGAACTGGAGGCAGGGGGAGCAATCCTCAATTTTCCATATTTTACATTTATTACTGGTTTTGCCAAATGTATATGCCACGACCTTAGTAAATGATGTGTTAATTATATCAGATCATATCGCTTGCTACATTGAATGTCATTCGATTGTGATAAATGACCGTAGTATGACTATTATCCTTATATAGAACCAGTGCACGAAGGTGACCTGTATATGTATATGTATATGTATATATATATATATATATGTGTATATGTATATGTATATGTATATATATATGTATATATATATATATATATATATATATATTCATACCTGTATAACATTATTACTACTTTACCTACACAAATAAATTAAAATGTAATCATTACAATATGTCTTGTATAATTTGATATTCTACTGAAATACCTGGCACAGTTCTCCAGTCTCAGTATCAATGGCCTATACAGGGGCGTGGTAAACCTAGTATACCCTAACGTTGTTGTTATGCCCGTAGTTAGGTTCAGTTTAAATTTGGTCAA
>WXZC020000796.1:0-10766 GCA_011317855.2 Paelopatides confundens | reverse complement strand
TGCTGTCACATTTTGACCTCAGATGACCCCAACTAACATTTGACGTTCACCAAAAAGGATAGGATTATTATACAAAATAACGGACGTAATCACGCTAACTATGAGCTGTCCAAGCTTCCCATATTGAGATATGTTTACACGATTTTCACACTTTGAGCTCTGGTGACCTTAAATTAGCTTTGATATTAGGCTTTTTCCAATAAATAGGGGACATCCGCATAGAAATGAAGTATGTCCAATTTCCCTTCTTGAGATATCCTGTTTACAATATTGCCACGATTTGACCTCTGTTGACCTCAAATGATTTTTAACCCCACCAAATACAATAGTCTGCTTCTACTTAACATGGGTCTTGCATATATTGAGAAAGAGGATTGTCTACCTTTCTCTTGTTGTGTTTACAATGTGTTCGTATTTTGACTTCTTTTGACTATAATAACCGTAGACATTACTTATATTATTTGTCCCTTACCTTCTGACATATAAAGAGTACTCAATTATTTATCCCTTTTATTGACATTGAAACAATATTTGTATTATTTGACCCTTATTTTATGACATCCAAACAGTACTCATAATATGTTCCTTATTTTTCTGATCTGAACAGTACGCACACATTTGTCCCTTATATTTGTATATATCTGAACAGTACTCATATTATGTGTCCCTTAATTTCTGACATATAAACAGTACTCATATAATATGTTCCTTGTTTTCTCTGTTCTGAACAGTACGTATACATTATTTGTCCCTTATTTTTTATATATATCTAAACAGTACTCATATTATTTGTCCCTTAATTTCTGACATCCAAAATGTCCGCATATTATATGTTCCTTATTTTCTCTGATCTGAGCAGTAAGTACACATTATGTATAAACTATAAACTACAATGTTCAAATAATTAGATGATTAAATGTTTCAGTGTTTCTCCGAGCATGCTCCCATGCTCGGAGAAACACTGTAAAACGGTGTAAAAGATTGATCACAAGTGACCATTTCTGGACTTTCTCTAGCATATTATGGGGCAAAATGAGGACTTAATCCGTATGTTATTTGCTTTTATATAACTGATGTGAAAAAACAATTGTTGCTGAACTGTTCACTCCAGAATATAACAAATTGATGTAATTTAGAGTAACGAGTAATTTAATATAAGCAAATCAAGTATGCAAAATAAGTGATCATAGGCCCCTATAATTTAAACCATTAACTCAAGGGTAGTAGACAACATGTGCAATGTTATAGCTCTAGGTATTGAAATTACTTTTATAGTGTTTCGCGATTATATGAACTATTTTAATCGGTTATATCCCAACTAATCATTAATTTTCAATTAAAAACCGTTTTTGTCCAAGTTAAAATATTCAAATCTATTCACTTGTTCCATATGAAATTACAAATAAATATGCACATAGTTAAATTGCATTAATTGTGCTCAACGCATTTGGTTTTTACAGCAGTCTGCATGCAAAATGAATCATGGAATAGAGGGTCAGAAAACTAAACAGGCAGTAACTTAAATATAAAAACAGATTCACAGTTGAAATTCACACTTCAAAGTTGCGGCCTTTGGCAAAGTGGAATTTTTAAGCTATTATTTTTCCAGTTAAAAAAAATGATTAATTAAAAAGAAAAAATGTATATGTGAAACACTTCTGTGCCAGGTACCGATAATGTTTTATGTTAAAATACAAATTAAATAACACGTTATGAATTGCATGCATGTGTGCACTTTACTCAATAAATGTACTAGCCTAACCATTATGCCTAGGACAAACAATAATATAAATACCTCAAATTCCTGGTTAATTACTCTAAGTATACTCCATATGGAACTCTTTAGTCTTGATACAGAAATGATTTCTCTGGTCTCAAAGCAAGTTTAAACAATCTAACTTTCCAGTGTGCATTCTGTAGCCATGCATAATGTATATATGTGTTTATTGAAACTGAACAAAACAACCGAAGTTAGATAAACAGGGAATTTTGCGATATACATACATGAACTGAGGGTGCTATACACCAATTGAATTGGCTGTTGAGGTTGACTGTTGTACATAAACTACAAACCGCAACGTGAAACTTACGTAGGGATAAGAAAATGTTATAATTATATTTGCAAACCAAGGATATAATAAACTGATATATTGCACAGAAGCTTGATGAAATTTGTCATCATTAGATCCAATTGTTGCATGAGATTAACCTATACCTGATGTAGTTTTGGACTTGAATTTTCAGTCATGAATGTGAAAGAAAATTTACTGCATCGTGCTTCAACAACCAGAATAAAACCAGAACGTATGTCAATGATAATTGCTTAATTTGCTTCTTCTTTAACAAAATATTAAAGTCAGAATGCTCCCGATTGCTGATACCAGCACCAGTTGGCTACGGTACCGTAAACATAGAGGGGCGAAATGATTCATCAGCTCTGAAGGTCATTCACCATTGTAAGTTACAAGCCACTTCGGTTTCCCACCTGTATATGTTGCAGCTTAGTGTCGTAAAATAACTGAAACCATAAGATATAAACTACATGATACTGTAGTATATAACATAAATACTGCGGAATGGACAGCTAAGTTCACTGAAATACATACAATAATTTCGACTTGTTCAAGCATTTTCAGCCAGAAATATTGCACTCAGTCAACCGATTGTAGCTGCTGAGTTAAAAATGGATGAACTCAATGAAAAGAGGGAACAATTCGACACATTTATTGATTCAAACCTTTTCTCAGTTTTTGTTCAGCTATAAAATTATACAACATTGAAAACCATATAAACAAAACAATATTGATACTCGCTAGCCAACCAGCGAGTTCATTATTCAAACCTAGTGCAGTCGAGTAAACTCCCTGGTAATTCAGGTCAATACAGTTAGATAATGAAATTGTTGTCATGGCATTTAAATAGCAGTCCCTGAATAGTCAGTATACTATTGACTAACTTGTTAGAATGAGTCGTTAATGTCGAATATTGATGTCGTTACTTCCCAGTGACGTTATCATCATTTTGCATCTAAGCACTCTTATTTCTGAAAATATTTCTCAGAGGGAAGGGGATGTCGGAGAATGGAGACTGCGAGCACGAGACCCATCACTTCTTGACAAGTTCGATTTTCCAATTCGTCCAAGTTCGAGGAGAAAATGGCGGGGTTGTAGGGGAAATTAAGTAGCATGTAAAGCACCCAAGCACCCTTCATTCTGCAAACATTTATCAAAAGGCAGGGGATGTCCCCTTACTCTAGCGCCCACAAAAAACCCTTCTATACAGATTGACGATCCATAAATCACTATGGGGATTTAGAATACACGCCACTGGCCCTAGTCACACAACACTATCCCCATATCATATTGTATATTCTTAGCACTGATGGGCCTTCCGCAAGGTAAAAAGCCTTATTTTTCATGCAGCTTCCCTCTAAGTTATTTGTCTCCTTCACTCATTGAGAGCTTGCACGGGCACTTCCCCCACTACGATATCAGTAAAGTGTAAAAGTATCCCAATTACATGGGCGGGTCCATGGGTACGCCCCTCCCTTTCAGATTCTCCCCCTTTTTTTACTTTTTTTTTGGAATATTTACTTGTACTTTTTTTAATCTGGCACAATTTTGCATATTAATATGGCACTATTTTGCAGACCCTAGAATCCATATTCTTCCTAAAGTGGATACCAAGGCGAATCCAGAAGGGGTCGGACTCCCACCATCACCCCCCCCCCCCATTGAGATTTTTTTTTTGGAAATATGGTTTTCTTTTGGAGTGAATTTTTACTTCTATATTTTAAATCTGGCACAATTTTACACATTAATATTTTGCAGATATGTGACTTAAAATTCCCATTTGCCCTAAAGCAGATACCAAAGCGAATCCATATACCGGCAAACCCCCAAAACCCCAACGCATTGATATTTTATTTGTTTCTTAAAATTATATTTCTCCTTTGTTGAATTTTTACTTTTATTTTTTATTTTTAAATTTGGCACAATTTTGCATAATAATATGACATAATTTTACAGATTGGTTACCCTACACGTGTTTGGCCTTATGAATGATTTAACATGACAATCGAATAAGTGGTTACAATTGTATCACTGTAAGCTTAGTGTGAATCACTGCCGCTACATAGGAAAAACACAGTCCGCTGTTTTAGGGAATATTCGGTTACTTCGTCATATATATTTTGGGAGCGGGGTTGGTGGGGCGTGCATCCTTTTAAGGAGATTGCCCAGGCTGGTTTTGTTAGGCTAGGCTCACATGCATATACGAGATAAAACTTACTAGAGGGGTAGGGTCGATTTTAGAACATTCTCGGTGCCCCTCAAAAAATATTTGACACCTCCTACCTCCCCATATCCCGAACACTATTTGGGAGTACTTATGAAGACTTAATCGTGGGAAGTCGTACGTCTCTATACTCTACTTATTTAATTTGGGACACCCCCCCCCCCATATGCCATTTTGAATGGAAGCGAGGGGGTACTTAAAAGACCCTCCCCATAAAAAAGAGGCTGGAACCCCATGATTTTTTAGAGGATCACATGAAGGTAAAAACCTCACCCACCCCTCAAACAAGTTTTATCGCCGATATGCATATAAGCATAGCCCAAATGGCGTTAGCAAAAGATAAATTTCATTCAATCGGGTATTTTTTGGAGAAATTCGGAAATTCGGACTTGGCCTAAATCGGTAAAAAGGCTTAGTCGAAATCATTATGGTACATTAACTTTATTTAATGGGTTCAACTGAGTAAGAATTATTCTTCTCCTTGTACAAAGACTAACCAAAAATAAACTACAAGTTATTACTGGGGGTCGGCAGGTAGAGAAGCACACCCCTTTTACCAATTCCTTTCTTTTAAAGTGGATATTTTTACTTATTTTTTATTGCCTGGCACAATTTTATATGGTATATACTGTATGGTACAAATTTTCAGATAGGTAACTTTAACATTCCATTTGTTAAGGGTGTCTCTTCCCCTTACATTCACACGACAGAAGCCGTACTAGCCACTGACACAGATCAGAACATTTCATCTCAAAGTTATAGTCTCTCACTTCTGGAGATCAAATCTTGCCTCTGCACTGGTTTGTCAAAAAGGAATTGGAATTGTTAGGGCGTTGATGAGAAGTTTGGGACTTTCTTGTTTGGACAATAATATATTTTTGTCGTATAAAAATGTATGATATGGAAGAACAAATAAAAATTGCGGCCCTTCAGACGAAAATGCCTCATTGCAAGGTAAGCCGCTAAGAGCTCCCTAACGAAAGCGCTGTAACGCATTTCGGCCGGGTGTAGTTTCTTAGAAAAAAATTGTTCGTCTACGAATTTCTGGAGTGCGCCGCCAACAGAAATATCCGGAGCGTCGACCATTAAACAAAGCGGATCGTTAGGGTTTATGATGCTGTATCAAGATGGCGTTAGCAAGGGCGGTTTTACTGGTGTCGAACGCTGTGTGCGCGTCTTCGGTCCAATTAATGGGTGCAGACTTTTTAATATTACCTTGTAGCAAATCAGTAAGAGGCTGAAGTAATTGCGCCCAGTGGGGAACGAATCGGCGATAGAAATTAAGTACTCCCAAATATTCGTGTAGTTTGAATGTATTTTCTGAACGGGGGGATTTCTGTATCGCCTGCACTTTCTCTGCCAACGGACATATACCATGGGCATCGATATTATGCCCCAGAAAAACCCGAGAAGGCACTACGACGGATTAATAACAACGCCATATTGTTCCAACTACACGCGAATAGCTGCGTAATGTGCTCTATGTGTTCTTCGGGAGAGGCTCTAGCCACAAGCAAATCGTCAATGTACGCGAAACAGAACGATAGGCCGCGGTGACTTCGTCAATAAACCTCTGAAAAGTGTGCGCTCGTTGAAAGGCATGGGTACGAATTCATAAAGGCCAAATGGCGTAGTTAAGTGCTGTTTTGCACACATCAGCTGGATCAACTGGAATTTGATGATACGCGCGTATTAAGTCGATTTTTGAAAATCATACGTTTCCCATATAAGGCGTTAGAGAAATCATGGATATGCGGTACAGGGTAGTTGTCATGCACATGTAGTGGCATTGTTTGGTGCCCTATAATCACCATATCTTAGGCATCATACGCAATGGTGCTGCCCAATTACTATTAGAAGGTCGAATAATTCCTAGTTGCAGCATGTGGTCAAATTCCTGCTTCGCGATATTGAGACGATCAGGAGCGAACCTGCGTGGACGGGCCGATGTGGGAGCCCCTCTACACTCTAAAAATGAAAGAAAGAGTGAAAATTCACTCCAATGGAGTGATCACTGGCTACACTCTTTGAAAGAGTGAAAATTCACTCCTGTTGGAGTGGATTTTCACTCCTGTTGGAGTGGATTTTCACTCTTACACTCTCTCAAGAGTGAAAACTCACTCTTCTCGGAGTGAATATTTCACTCCGAGAAGAGTGTAGCCAGTGATCACTCCATTGCAGTGAATTTTCACTCTTTTATTTTTAGAGTGTAGTTTCGATATGAGTTACTGAATGTTTAACAGCACATACCGAATAAGTAGGTTTAGTTATGCTAGGATATGTCTGCAGTAAATCGTGGTATGAAGACATTGGGCTAATTTTGGAAAATGTAGGGGAAACTTGGGTGCCGTCAGTCGAAAAACCTTTCACTGCCAGTTCAGTGGTTGAATCTATCAATCTATAATATTGAACGTCTACTAAGAATCCAAAATGATGTAGGAAGTCAACACCTAGAATAGGTGACTACTTCTGCGACCACACATATCCAACCACGAGCACGTCTAAGGCCTAAACTGAGGGTTAGTGAGCGCATACCACATGTTTTAATGGGGGATTTATTACGCGCCTGTAACGTAAAAGGCGTAGCACCGCGCTTGTGATCATCTCGCTTCGGGGTTATAACGCTCACCTCAGTTCCGGTGTCAATGAAAAATGTTTTCCCTGTCGTCGAATCAGGAACATAATACAAGCGACTTTTTGAAGGAGCACCAGTGGAATTTGTCGCGGCTATTCGCTGGCTTGGTCGTTTTCTGAACACGGCGCGCGGCATTTTGTTGCCATATCGCCAAACGTGGTATGATACCAGCCCTTACCGGTAACGTTATTTTGTGCGTGTGAATCATTGCGCGATCGTGAGCGACTCCGATGGCTCCTCACTCTTGCTTAAGAACGAAACGATATAGGAATATTTTGTACCTTGGGCCGTGATATTCTTTGTGTTAAATTGAGCCTCCACTTGCGCGAACCAAAGCAGATGGTCGACAGACCAATATGGTGGCAGTTTCAGGCTAACATAACTGATGGTGTGTTCTAGAGTTTCACTGCCAGATTGGGTATTTTCGGCAGGAAAATACTATGTAGGCGGTCTATCTAAAGATGTGGCAAAAGCGGGCGATTCTGGCCATGGGCTAGAGATTACTCTATCTGGACGGGTAGCCATAGCTATGTACTAAAAAGGTGTTAAATCGACCTTACGGACCAATACAACGGGGGAAATCGCGATAACAGACAAAAGGTGATGAAGGCTAATTTTATCACGTCGGGGTCACCAGTTTGATGAATGTGTCTTCTGTATTAATTTAAAAAATACAAGTCATTAAACTGTAACTCACCACATTACAATTTGGACGGATGATTTGTTCCTGATCCAAAAGGGGTTATGATATCCTGCAATACATTACGATATAAATAATGCGACAAACAATAATAATACAAAATCAAAGAAACAAATATCGTGACTCTCCTGATATAAAATATGTATAATGATATACGGTATAGCTCCAATGAAATGAGGCGGATTTCCGTATAGAGATAATATATTCGCTAAGAAATAAGGGAGGATGCTATGCGAACCTATTTACTTCGTCGAGCAACGTGGGGAGAAGTGGTTATATATTATTTTTCCCCGAAATCTTCAGATAGGTAGTGTCACCCATGACTTAGATAGAAAAGCGGACCGCAACTTCCGTACAGACAATTACGAAATAGAGGGCACACTATCGAAATAGTAATTGACTATGGTGATAGTTAACGCCATTACACGAGCTATGCTCTTCTTGAAACCTTACATTCTATCCATTTTTATATAGACAATGGTGAAAACGTATTAAGTCTCTATTTGGACCTGAAAAGGCTTTTGACACAGTTGATCACAAATTACTGCTTCGTAAGCTATACACATATGGTATTCATGGGAAAGCTTACGATATTATGTCTAGTTATTTGTCTAATAGTGTGTACATGAACGGTATCATTTCTAACTGGTCAGGTGTTAACGATGGCGTCGCTCATGATTCTGTTATGTGCCCATTGTAATTTTTAATATATGTAAATGACATGAAGAATGTGGTTCCTAATGAATCTCTGAGGCTCTTTGCCGACGATACTAATGTGTTTGTACATGATGAGTGTTTCCATAATGTTGTTTTAAGGGCGCAAACTGTCCTCGGTAGTCTCAAAACTTGGTTCGATGCGGCCAACAAACTCACGTTACATCTTGGCAAAAATATACTGTTTTCTATGTAAGAGTGCGGAATGCTCACTCATGTCCAGATTCCTTCATTTTTAGTGATAGTCAGATTTATAGAACTGGTTGTGCAAAATATTTAGGGATTTTTGTGGACGACAAACTGTCATTTAAACCACTGACACTTTGAATACCTTTGCAGCCACCTTGTCATGTACACAATTATTTGTTATCGTCTTAGATAGGTAGATCTTCGATTTCTGTCTCTGTTTCCCTTCAGATTTACAATTGATTTCTTTATGCTAAAAATGCTTATTTCGTTGAAATATATGAATTTTGAAAACGATCACTTTTAAAGATGGGCGTTTTCCCACCGATGCTCTACACAGTATCCTTGTCGTTCTGAAAGTCAAGGACATTCGTTTGTTTAAGATGTGTACTTTTATTTACTTATTTACAAATAGTAATATTCTTCCTAATATTGATATGGTTCATCCTAGGCATACTACTGATATGTTAAATCGTACTATTTCTCAGTCACTAAGTTCCGTTCTATGTATGGAAATATTTCTTAAATAATTATTGTTGTAAACTATGGAATGATCTTCCAAAGGACATTAGACGACTAAAGTCGTTTCCTGCTTTTAAGAAATAACTAAAGATCTACCTAATTGCTAAGTACTAAATCATTCCTTCTTGATTCTCGTTGGTTGTATTTGTATACATTTTCGGCTTATTATTTGTTTTCCATTTCTTCACTAAGGTTGCTAGCTGTGATAAATATTTCTTGTTTTTCTAGTACCCTGTATATACTTATACTGTACTTCATGTTGATGTATTTGTATTTGCATACACGAAATAAATAAATATAGATCATAATATTATATTATCCAAGCTCTCACACTATGGTATCCGGGGAAACACGCTTTCTTGGTTTGAACATTACTAGCGCACCGTAAGCATTTGGCAATTTCCAATCTCCTTTAAGTCATATTACTACAGGTGTCCCACAAGGTTCCATTTTAGGCCCACTCCTTCTTATAATTAAATTAATGATCTCCCACGTTGTTCAACCAAAGGTTATTTTACCCTTTATGCTGATGATACCAGTATTGTTTATAGTGGTACTAATCCCAGTTCCATTATTTCAGAAATCAATACCGATTTACCCAATGTCATTGATTGGTTCACCGCTAATCGACTTCACCTTAATTCAAATAAAACGGTGTCCATAATGTTTCAGCATCAGCAAAGAAACCTTAACCTTGACAAATTAGAAATTTATGTTGATACTTGTTCAGTTCCTTTTTCAACTCACACAACATTTCTTTGTATTTTAATCGATGATAAGCTCTCCTGGAATGATCATATTAACTATATTTGTAATAAAACTGCTAAATCTATCGGCATTCTTTATAAGGTCAAACAAACAATCCCTTCTCACGTTATATAATACAATTATACTCCTGTACTTTATGTATGGTTCACTTATATGGGGTTTTACATACTCAGCGTATATTAATCGAATTCACATTCTTCAAAAACGAGCTTTGAGGATTATTTGTGGTGCTCCGTATATGTCCCCGTCGAGGCCATTGTTTTATATATGCAAAACGTTAAATATTGTTGATATTTCTTATTGCCAAGCTGCAATCTTTATGTTTCGGTATTCTAACGGTTGTCTTCCGAAAAGTTTCTATTATTTTTTTACTAATCCTACCCATAATTATCCACTCATGGGTGAACGCATTAATTCATATGTTTGTAATTTGACAAGCAACCAACACTTAATCAAATATATTGGCCCTAATATATGGAATGCACTTCCAGCTCATATTATATCGTATAATACTCTGAATGCTTTCAAACGTAATTTTAAAAAGTACCTATTGTCAAAGTATGCTTTGGATTAATTAGTTTTTAGGACTGTGTGTATCTACGTTTGTTGTGTGTTAGTTATACCTAATTGATCTTTGTTTTGTTAAGGGAACCACGTATAAGCTGGTTACAGCTTCTGTGGTTTCCCCTCAACCTAATCAGCATGTACATAACTATATTTTCTTCGTTTATAATTATTGTAATGTTAACTCCAATGTTATTTTTTGGTTCATGTTGTAAATCTTTGATAAGTACTTTGATTTGGTTGATATATAGTTTCTGAAATTCAAATCAATAAATAATTTTACATGTGGGAAGCCAAAGTGGCTTGCACTTCACGTCGGGTGGCACCCCAATTAACAATTTTAGATCAAGTTTTGGAATTGTTTTACCAATTTCGGAAGAC
>WXZC020000794.1:0-10777 GCA_011317855.2 Paelopatides confundens | reverse complement strand
TTGACATTTTATTAAAATATGCCACACTTTTGCATATTAATGTGGCACCATTTGCAGATAGATGACCTTAAAACCCCCATCTTTTATTCCTTGCCGAAGGCCTAACGAATATATGTGATCACGATTGCGTGTACAGGTGTGTGTGTCTGTGCGACGCTTGGCTTGTAAGCACGATACCTAAACAAGTACAGCTTGGTCAAATTTCAAACTTGGTATGTGGGTAGACCTCGGTGAGTAACTCGAAGGTAAATAGAGGTCAACAGAGGTCAAAGTATCAAAACTTTGTAAACATTATATATCGAAAAGTATAACTTCATATTATGTATTCACCGTAGTGAGTACAAGAGCCACCTTTTTATGGATATCAAATGTCATACGAAGTAAACATTGTAAATATGATATCTCAAAGTGAACTTCATATTTAGTATGTGTGTTTACCTTAGTGAGTATAAGAATCATGTTGATATTTTTGGGAGTCAAAGTGTACATATTCGAATTGATACGCGTATATATTGGATTTAATACACGTATATATTCGATTTAATACACGTAATTAACGTGGTTGCAAATACTTTCATTTTATTGCATTTGATCAACATTCATTATTTCAATAAAAAATCAAGTGCAGATGCCCAATAAAAAATAAGACTTTCCAATCTATTTTGACCAAATATTCATTTTTTGATAGAAGTATTCTCAAAGTAAAAAATATACTTACCCTATAAAAATAAAAAAGAACATTAATGATAGAACTTTTAAAAAGTATTAAAAAACGCAAGGACAACGTGCATCACTGTCAGCGTGTTAGTATTTCTTATTTAATATTGCCAATCTTTTTCTTTGAATTAGTAAGCAAATATTGTCTGGGGTTACACCATCTATACTCATGTGGTTCAACAACAAAACTTAAAAATAATACAAACAACTACAGTAAAAAATAAAAACACAAAACAGCTGCATTTTAAAGGAAAAATACAACAAAAATGCTCATTTTTTAACATTGTATTTTTCTATTAATGGAAAGCGTTCATTGTAATAAAATCAATTGCCTATGAGTCCACATATATTATCAGCAAAACTGAAATATTATATAGAACTGAAGTAAAAAATATTGTTAGTTTTAATATGGGCATTAGAGATCGACAAGTGGACTCTCCTAATAGCATCCCCAAATAGATTACAGGTAATGTTTCAGAACATTTAAGCATAGTTTATATTTGTACATAAAATGTAGACCAGTTGATATATAATAGCATCACAAATATATATTATGGCAAATTTATTAGAACAGTTAAAGATAATTTATATTTGTACATAATAGACCATAATCACATCCCCACTGTAAACTATGTCAAATTTATTAGAACATTTAAACATAGCATCCCCAATGTAGATTGCAGTCATACATGGTAAGAAATAGTAATATATTTACTATTTGTGCATATAAGTGATCGATTATTCCCCCCAAAAAGAAACAAATTACAGCTAATTTAACACAACATTTAAAGATACAATTTCTATTTGTACGTAAGGGGTCAACAAGTGGACCCCTAATAGCAGCCCCAATATAAATTATCACCAATTTATCAGACAATTTAAAAATAGTTTATATTTGTACTTAAGGGGTCAACCAGTGGACCCCTAATAGAATCTCCAATATAAATCATCACCAATTTTTCAGACAATTTATTTGTACATAAGGGGTCAAGCAGTGGACCCCTAATAGCATCGCTAATATAAATCATGGCACATTTTTTCAGAAGATTTAAACATAGTTTATATTTGTACATAATAGGTCAACCAGTGGATCCCTAGTATCATGTTCAATATAAATTGTCACCAATTTATCAGACAATTTAAAGCACAGTTAATATTTGTACATAAGGGGTCAACCAGTGGATCCCTAATAGCATCCCTAATTTGACAGACAATGTATATGTACATAAGGAGTCAGTCCACCAGTTGACCCCTAATAACATTCCCCCATAATAACATCACCAATATAAATCATGGCACATTTATCAAAACATTTTAATATAGAGTTAACATTTGTACATAAGGGGTCAACCAGAGGACCCCTAATAGGGGCCCCAATATAAATTATCACCAATTTATGAGACAATGTATTTGTACATAAGGGGTCAACCAGTGGACCCCTAATAGCATACTTAATTTAAGAGACAATTTATATGTACATAAGGAGTCAACCAGTGGACCCCTAATGGCATTCCCCATAATAACATCAGCAATATAAATTATGGCACATTTATCAAAACATTTTAACATACAGTTAACATTTGTACATAAGGGGTCAGAGGACCCCTAATAGCAGCCCCAATATAGAGTATCACCAATGTATCAGACAATTTAAAAATACAGTTTCTATTTGTACATAAGGGGTCAGCCAGTGGACCCTTCATAGAATCCCAATATAAATTATCATCAATTTATCAGACAATTTAGTTGTACATAAGGGGTCAACCAGTGGACCCCTAATAGCATCCCTAATATAAATGATGGCACATTTTTCAGAAGATTTAAACATAGTTTCTATTTGTACATAAGGGGTCAACCAGTAGACCCTTAATAGCATCCCTAATTTAACAGACAATTTATATGTACATAAGGAGTCAACCAGTGGACCCCTAATAGCATTTCCCCATAATAACATCACCAATATATATTATGGCACATTTATCAAAACATTTTAATATACAGTTAACATTTGTACATAAGGGGTCAACGAGAAGACCCCTAATAGCAGCCCCAATATAAATTATCACCAATTTATCAGACACTTTAAAGATAGTTTCCATTTGTACATAAGGGGTCAACCAATGGACCCCTAATAGAATCCCCAATATAAATTATCACCAATTTATCAGAAAATTTATTTGTACATAAGGGGTCAACCAGTGGACCCCTAATAGCATCCCTGATTTAACAGACAATTTATATGTACATATTATGAGTCAACCAGTGGACCCCTAATGGTATTTCCCCATAATAACATCACCAATATAAATTATGGCACATTTATCAAAACATTTTAACATACAGTTAACATTTGTATATAAGGGGTCAGAGGACCCCTAACAGCAGCCCCAATATAAAGTATCACCAATTTATCAGACAATTTAATTTGTTTGACGATTTATTTGTACGAAATGATTCAACTAGTGGACCTCTAATATATATTATGGCACATTTATCAAAACATTTATACAGTTAACATATTGGACAATTTATTTGTGCAAAAGGGGTCAAACAGTTGACCCCTAATAGTATCTCCAATATAAATTGTCACCAATTTATCAGACAATTTAAAGATACAGTTTATATTTGTACATAAGGGGTCAACCAGTGGACCCTAATAGAATCCCCAACATAAATTATCACCAATTTATCAGACAATTTAAAGATGCAGTAAACATTTGTACATAATGTGTCGACGAGTGGAACCCTAATAACATCTGAAATATAAAGTATGGCATATTAATATCAGAAGTTCATTTAAACATAGTTAATATTTGTACACAAGGAGTTGACCAGTGGACTCCTAATAGCATTCTAAATATAAATTATGGCACATTTATCAATACATTTTAACATCAGTTAACATTTGTACATAAGGTGTCGACCAGTGGAGGCCTAATATCATCCAAAATATAAATTATGGCATGTTAATATCAGAACATTTATACACAACAGTTAATATCTGTATCCAAGTGGACCAGTGGTATAAATTATCACCAATTTATCAGACAATTTAAAGGTAGCTTATATTTGTACATAAGGGGTCAACCAGTCAACCCCTAATAGCATCCCTAATATAAATGATGGCACATTTTTCAGAAGATTTAAACATATAGTTTCTATTTGTACATAAGGGGTCAACCAGTGGACCTCTGATGGCATCACTAATTTATCAGACAATTTATTTGTACATGAGGAGTTGACCAGTGGACCCATAATAACATTCCCAATATAAATTATCACAAATGTATCAGACAATTTAAACATATTTACTATTTGTACATAAGAGGTCAACCAGTGGACCCCTAATAGCATTCCCAATATAAAGTGTGGCACATTTTGCAGAACATTTAAACATAGTTACTATTTGTACATAAGGAGTTGACCAGTGGACCCTAATAGCACCCCCAATATAAATTACATTTTCTTAATGTAAACTCATGTGCTCTGATTTGGTTGAAATATAGTTTCTGAAACATAAATTGTGAAATGCGGTTTCTGATTTTTCAGCCAGTAATTGTTCCATATTGCTGTATCCCTCCATGTTGAGCCCCTGCTCGGCCTAGATATTTTAACAGTTGAAAACACTGGCAGATTGTTCCTCTGTGTGTAGAAGACAAATTGGCCAAAGTATATGGTAAGTCTTCGTTATGATGGCCCCAAATCGACGGATATGCCATATGGCAGTATGGCGGGGTGGAATTGCTTGCTCGTTCTTTAGTAGAGTTATAGTCACAATACGCTACAACTGTTACACAGTTCATGACATTGGGGAAGAGGGTAATGAACATACCATGAGCTGATAATAACTCTTAATAAAATTCCAGAACTCGAAGTATTGCAGAGAAAAAAGTGTGATGCATGTTACAACATGGAACTTCATGAACATTTTTTAACCGCGTTGAAAATATCTCGGGTGAGGGGCGGAGATGAAATTGCACCCAATGAATCCGCCAATGCTACACCAACCAATGCTCATAAATTAATATATTTTATTACATATGTTCCCCTCTCCCCAATGTGTCAAATTATAAATCAACGAATGTAATTTCATATATTTATTATATTAACAATTTTGATTTGCATACATCAACATTTATCAATCTGATAGCAATCTGGAGGAATTGTGCCCCTCTCGGCATTATATGACCCTTAATTTATTTTGTGACAAACTAATGCATGTCATTTTAATTAATTTTATAATTTAAGCAAATTGGTTTTCATTCCAACAAAATATAAATAGCTACATGCTCACTGACAATTTTGATGTGTTTCCCCTCCCCTGCCTTATATAACCATTATTGTATATTTTTACCAAGCAATGCTCTTCAATGAATCTATTTGTATTATATTACCAACTTCAGAACTTTGATTTGCATTATCAACATATATATATACTTTTCCTTGCTGACATCAAATTACTCTTACTGTATTTTTGGACGTATCATGTGAGTTACCTTGACAAACTTTTTTATTAAGATTCATCAACATATTTAGGATAGCATTTGATCCTACCTGTCTTGAAGAATATTTCCCCGTACCAGCCTCAGATGACTCAACATATGTATTTGTCTTACTGTGTTTGACAAAATGGTCCATTTTGATGTCAATCCACTAATATTTGTTCGAGCAATAGCCGTTTGAAAATACTGAAATATGTTACGGAGTTTTCACCCCACTCCTGACAATGAGACATACATTTAATTGTTTGCCATGCCTTTTGAGTTACATTCTTTGACAATTATATAGCATTTTCTGGGTAACATTCATTATACTACTTCAAGATTACTGCTAATAAACATTTATATCTCTTAATATATTTGATAATTTGACCAACAGTGGCGTTAATCTACGGGGGTCTTCCAGCAGTAGCATTTTGAATAGGTGAAAAATTTCCCTCTTTAATTATGACCTTCTACCCAACCAGCAACAATAAATATCTGCAGAAGGTTATTTACATACCTGCAATTATATTCAAGAATGTTTGAGATATTGCTTGAACATACATACACACACACGCGCATGCATGTCTGTTTTACAAAAGGTGCGAGGACTTAATTGTTATTTATTTTGTACGAATAGACTTTACCCTAACCTTAACAATAACATCAAAAATATATTAATTACGAGGATTTGGTAATTCTTTTGAAATGATGACCGAGGACTTTGAATGCCTTTGTTCAAGTCCTCCCACATACATCCACACCCACGTCCGTCGATGAATACATTACATTACATTGTAACGTAGATGTTCCAGTTAACCTATATATGTTTATATTATCGTCTGATGGTTGAGTACTGATATCGTTAACCACTACCAAATAAATAAGCGGCGTAACTAACTCCAAACACAAATAATATTGCGTATGAAATACATAACCATATTCCAAGTAACCAAGGCAATGTGCAAACGCTATACGCTGTTATATTTAGCATATCAGTAATTTAACGGAAATAATAACTCCAGCACGAATCATAATATGCAAAGATGGCTATGCACCGGTATATCGCTATGATACATGTTTGAAAGTGTTTTACATGGTAATTGTACTATTAAAGCGCATGTTTTGAAACTAGATATGTGCTCATATAATTGTTTGACAAGAGATATTACGCTGTAAACACAGTTAGCTGTTCTAAATGATGACATTGCACAGACTTCTAGAAGTTGCTGTGTCATAGTCAAACCGAAGATATAAATTCGACCTCACGTCATGTGTATATATAGTTAGTCCCGTTTTCAAGAATGTATTAAGTATATTTCTAGAATGCTCCTTTAATAAAGCCAAATCGATGATGACTTTCGGACGGATTCTCAGTTCAGGCCATAATTGTTAATGATATTCCATTGTTTTTTTAAATATAACAACTCTATCAAATACATTTTATTAGCTACATATCAAAAACAGAACACACAATGATGGAATCCAACTCCATTTATACCTGACATATTTGAATTAATTGTAAACATGGTATTTGATGCCAGAAAATTGCGATTATTTCCTATTGATTATTATGTTACACACGAGGAGCTGATTTAATGTTTCGCTTGTTAAAGTAGGCAGCCCAGCCGCTTTGATTGATGAGCCCCCTTTATGTAAAGTAACAGCAGTATATATTGAAATTGAACCCGAACTTATAGTAGTTGTTATGTTTAATAGCGTACAGCCAGGCTACGCGAAGAATCAGTCTGGAGTCAATATCAAATTACACCTTTCCTGTTAAACCATACCAGTTTAGTTTATCGTCTAGTGTTTATTTTCTCGTTGAGCTTTGAACTTTTGGAAAACAATGAGTGGTTTAGTATCAGGCTAAAACAATTACCCGTGGCACGAAACATACTGAAGTGTAAATAACATCGGTAAATAGCATATAGCAATTGAATCGTCGTCCAATGAGTATAGTTACTATAGTCGTACGTCTCGTTTACTTTAGTTTGTTATATTGCGTGTGTATAAGACTCATATCCTTATCATGATGTATCATGAAATATATATTTTACTGCAGGCATGAACGTGAGTCAGTATTCCCCGAATATGACAGAGAAACCAAGGATGATTACACATTTGCGGGATCAAAATTTTACACTTATGAATATTTCCCTTTATTTCAAACATAATCCTCTCCGCAATGTCTAGAAATATGAACAACAAACGCTTTATTGATAAATATTACCTCCACTTCACTGATTTGTACTCACGAACTGCATAGATAGATGTCTGCCGTGCACTGCACCAAAATATACCAGATCAAACTTTTACACGCATTTTAACTGTCAATCTCAGAAAACTTTTCGTCACAAATATATTTACTTGTCTAATTTTACCCTTCTCAATGTCTGGAAATGATTTGAAGGATAAGATCCCGCAGGAAACAACGTATGGAAGCTTTTAGCAAGTTTACATGCTAAAATCTGGGACAAGGCTGATGACCTTAAATCTTTTAATATGAAAGTATTTGAGCGTATACTTACCTTCAGTTTCACCCCATCCAATAAGAAAACAATTAGAATAGTCAGAAATTTCATCGGACGAACTGGCAAGAGGAATACTTGAAATGTTCTTTCCAAAGATCTCATGTATAGGATTTTTCAAGTATATAATGGCTATGTCATTTACGATGCTGACTTCATCATACTCCCAATGTGTGATCGCAGTAAATGATGAATGATGGTGAGAGGCTGTTATCTCGTTGAGCTTCAGGTCCCCAAAAACGGCCAGATTGGGGACATTATCAGGGTCCTCATCTTCATCTTCACTACATGACAAAAACAAATAATATATAACCGTAATCTTGTCTCATTCTTCCAACCCAATTACATATGTAGATATCAGACTGAAACCCTGAGTATACGAGAACGGATTCAAGGTCCCAAATACAAGAATGGGTACTAGCACAACGCCGGGATTACGAGTAAAAAGTTAGGAGTACATACCAATGGCATCCTCTCTGAGTACAAGTTCCAGAGTATGAGTATGAGCAAGATCACTGAGACAATGAGTACGAGTACAACGCTAGTGTACACGTACCAATATATTATTTTTAATATTCTTGTAATACGAGTATAACTACATGAGTACGAATACATATAAATAGTAATACGGTCCGGCCGAGTTATATTCAATATTCTTTCTTATCATCGATATAGGTCACTCATCGATATAGGTCACTCATAGATCATATGCGTGTACTGGATTTTTTTGATAGGGGTGCATACATTGTCGTGGGTGTCCGTCACGGGGTAGAGTGTAAGGGGATAAAGTACCCTCTCCCAATTGATACATTTATGTACATGTAAGGAGGCTTAGATAAAAACTGGTGCTACCATTTGCCTAAAGACAAAGTGCAATGGGTCGCATGTATGACGTCGAAAGTTTAAATGACGTATCTTCAATTAGAACACAGTAAAGGCCTAACCTCTACAGTACTTGGATTATATCGATAAGTGCATGGTCACTGTTCAAATGGAATGAATGCTTGTAAAAGAAACGTTTTATACAACAACCAGTCATTTACTCTCGGAGTTGTATCCCACCCCCAAATAAAAACAAACTAGAAACTTACAAGCAATGTGCGGCCGTTATAGCGGTATCGTTACTAATGAGTGTTGCGCCACATTCATGACTATCAAACAACGCGGATCTCAAAGACCCGATGAATGGGAATTGTCCAGACTTGGCATCTTTCCCACCGAATACTTGAATTGAAATGTCATCTCCATGATTATCTGTAAAGTTAAATAATGATATATTACAGTAATATAGATAAATAAACTACTGCTAACCAGTGAACTTCGTGTACAGTTTAGTGTTTTACTGTTTCTTGTAGTTAAATATATGCTTATATGTAGAGAATATACAGAAGGAAAATTATGAAACAAATTACCTTTCGAAGCAGCAATAGTTAAATACAGAATAAAAACGACAATGCAGGTAGCAGCCATTTTAACGGTCTACAAGGGTTCCTTCTCGGACTATTAATGAAATCGGAACGTGGGATCTCTGTGAACAATCATTAATATATCTCCTGAATAAGTAAATATTGCAAAATCATGACTGGGAATTTCCGCCACATAGGGACTTTGTACAGCCAACCTTTTAAATGATATGGTGTATATACTGGAAACTGTTTTTTTTCGTTTCATTAATAAAATTACATAACCATATTCCACTTCACACTATATTCAACAAAGTATTTACCAGTTAATAACACCATGATCGCTCGATCCTTTCATGCAAGGTAAGTAAGTATTATACGCAGTGTTTTAATGAGTCATATATCCACTATGACTATTTAAGAGTGGCTCGACTCTTCAGTCGGTGTGGCCGAGAATAGTGTCCTCCCTCGGCGTAATGTGTCGGTGGGCGACACTTTTCACTGCTTCCACATCAGAATGGAAAATGAGTCCGTGCTGCTTTCAGTGATAGACGCACAATTTGCACCCACTTCAACTATGCAATAAACCATTTGAGAATTTATTTCACGGTCACTGTCGGGAACTATTAGTTAAATGAAAGAATTTAATATGGTTTTGCTGTTGTTATATTATTATGATTTACCGATCAATCAAACCGTTTAGTCTACCGAGATACATATTGCTGGAGGTGACCTATTTGAAGGAAAATATGCAAGGTTATTCCATTTATAAAAGCTTCAATCATGTTTGGCGGGTAAATGATACACATAGTCTCGCCAAGTCAAAGTAACCCCACCAAGATTAAACATGGAGTACTATTTTTTTATTTTAATGTAGCTTACTAAATGAATGAAGAGATGATTGGGTTATTTACTCTGACAAAGTCCCGCCATTTGCTTGTATGGAGATTGTTTATTCAAATTAGGGATTTGTAACTTGCAGACTATTTTAGTTTTGTGTTTTTCACTCGTAACATGGCCGGAATAAGTGTTTCGTAGGTCCTAGGTAGGCTTTGTATTTAAGCGGGGCGCCATCATTGGTTGTCGCGTAGTGTAGCATCATTTTTGTTGGCTAAAAATACCTCCTTGATCGCTGGAAATTGTATTGGACGACAGCCAGATTAGTGAAGGTATAGAAATTATCTTGTGCGGGTACGTGTGCTTTATCACACACTGTGGTATATTCGCAGGCCCTATTTTTTTCTCGTAAAATCTTCTTAGGCCCTCATTTTTTCGTAAAACCTTCGTAGGCCCTCGTCATTTTTCGTAAAATCTTCGTAGGCTACTGTGCCCATTGGGTAATCTGGGCCCGAGTGATATATTTACAGAACATTTTTAACTGCCTTTATAAATAATGTCAAAAACGATCGAGGGACAGTATATCGTGCAACATGTATATCATTGACATTGCTTATTTTGATGGTTACTAACTACTTCTACACTTTTTGTCTTACAACTGAAGAAGAACAAAGTCTGCTCGAAATATTTTGTGTATATCGAAATAATACCTGTTGGAAATGAAAGAATCACTTTTGCCTTTATTTTTTGGGCGATTTACTTCTTTATAATATTAATTAAGGAGAATTGGCTTAACACATTACATGTG
>WXZC020000793.1:0-10777 GCA_011317855.2 Paelopatides confundens | reverse complement strand
TGACCTCCGTCCGTTATCTGGCCTATCCATCCGATATGTTTGATGGATCATCTCCCTGATCTGCATGACAAAACTGTTACTGGCATCTGGAAGACTTTACCTGCATGGTTAAAAACGCATTGTCCCCCCAGCAGTCGATCGTTCTAGGTATGTTGTAGTAAACCCTCATGTGAGCCGGGCTAATGTGAATCTAACCAGAAACTTATGGACAATCGCCGCAGCGAGACCATGTGTCCGACAACTGCGAGACTATATTCGACGAACGGCATGATTTTCCCGATAAACCGCACGATTCGCCCAAAAGACAATGATTTCTGGGAGCGGGGGTTAACCAACGGTGACACCCCTGCTTGATCTATATATTTTTAACAATTGAAAAAACCCGGCAGACCAGGGTGGTTCTGCAAGTGTTGTTCTATATGGAGGAGGTAAATTGGCCAAAGCATACGGTAATCCGTTGTTCTTGTGGCCATAATTTGACGGAAAATAAGGTGAGCAATATAACCTAAGCCGGGAGGGTTAGTATTTCGGGTTTTGGTTAAAATTATATACTTATGTGTGACTATTGGCAAAAGCCATTGAAAAAATGGATATTCTTATTATTGTAGTGAGTACACTGGCAAGTTCAGTGTAATTTACTAAGCTCTTGATAAAAAGTCCAAAATGACGAGATACCGTAGAGAAAAAATGTGTTGCAGGTTGCTGGGTGGATGTTCATGAATATTTTAGTTAACCGCGTTGAAAAAGGTGATATTATTGTATATCAGATAATTATATATCAACAAAATTTGGTCACCGAAGATTATGTTAAGAAAGTGCTCAATTATCTGATGAACTTAACATGTTTCATGTCTAAACAGGGTAATGGCTGTTATATTTAACTGAGCATTGCCAACAGTAATGGCCAGTTGTAATATTGTCCGATTCTCCCTAATGGAATATTTCCAACTGCAACCAGTTGGTTTTGAACTGCTTCCAGTTCAACATTACACTATGGACGGGTTCCAGTCCAAAATCCGGTTCGAACTGTTTTTGATCAGGAATTTACTTGGGTACACACAGTAACGAAAATCAAATATACCTATTATACGCATTTCTCTTATGCTAATAACCTACACATTACAATGAAATGAGGCATTTGACAGCAGCGTTACGCAAGAAGGGGTGGTGTGTCGGGAAAATATATAATATAGTCTCGACGGAGTGATCTCAACATACGTTGTCAGATAGATTCACGTTCACCTGGACCTCCAGAAATGATTGGATGTCGGGCAAATATTTTGTAATCATGCCTTTGGCTGGTAACATTTCCTAGTTGAGTATTGTTGGTACAAGTCGGGGCGATAATACACAGAGGATACCAAATAGATAACCCTCCCCCTTAGACCACTCCCGCTTATCGCCCTTACTATATCACTCGTGGTGGGGAGGGGTGTATTAATATGGACTCACCCCTTATTATAAACATAGATTGAGTTAGTTTGAAGTATGACGCGAAACTTAGCGTTTTGTAAGGTAATACGATGGAGAATCATTAATTGTGTGGAAGTAAGCGGCTCAATAAATAATGTTGGACCAGGTGTAATGCAGGAACATTTTGCCATATGAGCTTGCTAATTGACATGACAAATCTCTTTCTTGGAAAAGACGGAAAACTCACACACCAAAGGAGCTGTCAAATATATAGCTAAAATGGCTCAGACAAACAAAGCAATACAAAGAGGAGGCATGTACTAACAAAATCGTATGGTCTG
Source organism: Paelopatides confundens (assembly GCA_011317855.2). Taxonomy (NCBI): domain Eukaryota; kingdom Metazoa; phylum Echinodermata; class Holothuroidea; order Aspidochirotida; family Synallactidae; genus Paelopatides; species Paelopatides confundens. Next base: position 9,023 of record WXZC020000793.1, on the reverse strand, counting down.
GATTTCTTGCTTAAATCGTTAAATATTTAAACTGTTGACGATATATTATTGAATGTTGACCATTTTTGATATCAGATTCCACTTTGAAAATTCAATTTTGAGTGAGTAATTCCCATGTTAGGAATCGTTTCACAGTGTCATATCTACGAAAATCCTGATGACTCATCAATACGAATGTGTAAACTTTCCGTAATGGCCATAATGGATTATTTAAAAAAAATGCTATTTCAATGAAACGCTGTCCTATTCTGTTCAGGAAACTTGTGTTTATGGCTAAAATAAATCAAATATATCATTCTCGAGTATATTTTCATGATTTGCTAAACTTTTATGCATATTTTTTAAGCACACCAGATTGCCCACTAGTCTGAAAGCGTGCTGAAGGTCACTAAGCTCGTAAAACAAGTTGCCCACCTTTCAGAGAAGAACTTTTCTAATGTGAGCACTTTTTACTGCAGTTTGAACCTACATTTTTACATTCAATTATATATCCATTGACTTGTTATTTATCATACAGTTCGTATACGTACCGGGTTACCTACACTTTAAGTATTCACGGAGGAGTGTACTACCCGGCACCTATACGAAACATATGCTAAATAAGAAGTCCATGGATATATATGTATATATCTCCATGAGAGTTGAGACCGAGATAAACGAAATGTGCTCTCGAGACCTACATCATTGGTCTATATACAAACCTGAATCAAGTAAGTTTTTATCTTAGTTCTGGTTTTATCCTGGATGTGCGTGAAATGTCGACAATTTTGAATATCATCCTCCTTAAAACTATGATAGAATTTCATGAAATTTGGTTAGCTCGTTTCTTCCTTGTATTTGGAGTAAGAGTTTTTATTAGCTAAACTATTCATGGTTATATAACATTTTACGGTCCATTTGTTGTCGTTCAAGAAATACGATCTTGCCACACAGGCATGCAAAGTATATAACATAGGCGCGTATATGTTGAAAAAATGTAAAGAATCTACTTAAAGTACATGCTGATAGAAGTTCATGATACTTGAAAGATTATTCCTTCCGTATTATTATGAGTAAAAGTTGTTAATTGCTAAAATTGCGGTTTTCTATTCATTGGTCAGAATAGTGTTTCATAATGTAGTAAAGTGAAATGTTGGCGTCTCATACCCTGCTGGGTTGTTCTGCGCAGGTCTATATATCTGGCCATGTGCTTTATGTTTTCATATTGTTGTGACTACATGCCAGCGTGGGTTTATCAGTTTTCCACCAGTCTTCGTGGTGGATATAGTTCTGTGTGGTGGAAGCTCCGGGAAATTACGAAATTAACTCGTTATCACCTTAATTATATATATTTATTTGGGTTGTTAATTGCCCAGCATGTTCCTGACATTTGGCTCTTTCTGGTGGCCATTGAGACGTTGATGACTGCAGTCAAGAGTAGTCTGGAAGTCTCAGGTTTTAAATGAATTCTGATGTGATGTCCTCTGCCTGCTGTAGCCTACTACTCAACGAAGACTGCCTAGGCTAGTTAGCGATATGTAGTGTACGGTTGTTGTATATCGCGTCGCGAGCGACTTCAATACTTCCACAAGCGAAACCAGTTTAAAAGTAAGATACAATGTTAATTTAATTGTAAAAGAATAAACACATCATCGTAACTTTTATTTAATTAATTTACGATCGTAATCCAAAGTTATACTTTTGTTGTTGTTGGCCGAAGCGTTGCTATAGACTTTGGGTCTTAGTGTGTAAGGTGGTGCCATACGTTAGGCTATATACACGTGTTGTTATGGTATATGCCTACTGGTCTTCAATTGAGATCGCGAGAATGATTTTTGTTTGATTTATATTGGTAGTTGTTTTGAGCGGAACTATATGTATTATTTTGCCACGTTCAAGTGCACGTTGTTTTAAGTTATTTGCCCCGTAATTATTAGGTTCGTTAAAGTTAGAGAGTGACATCAATAAGAGATCAGGGTCTTGTTATTTTTCGTTACATAGCATGGTCATGTAAATGCTAGTTCAGTGCTAATACCGTTAACGATGGTAGAACTGTTGTTATTGTTTTCGATACTGGAACTATTGCCTATTACGCCCCATGGAACTCTAGTAACACTGGACATTCCAGCACACCATACGCCGATGCTTTCAACGCTGAACACCAGGCAAGATGGCAGTAGGTACCATTTTGACTCGGCCAGGAGTCGAACTCCCAACCTACTGTTATGTGTTGGTTCGACTACGAAGTACGAGCAGGCACCAGTACAGTACTAGTAAATTGCATGTTGTTAATGACAGTCAGTATTGTACAGAGTTATGTGAATTGTAATACTAATAATGTAACCTTTGTTGTGAAATTGAGTGACTAATTGAATTGTAAACCATGTGGGGTTATTGTGGATTGTGTGGTAGGTTTGTGTAGGAGGAGTTGGCCATTGTTTGTATAGGTCATGTATTTGGTAATGATATTGTGTTAATCTTTAGTGATATGTTGTCATTTTAAATTGTATTTTGAAAGTGGTTTACTTTTAAGAATATAATTGGGTTAGTGTATAATTTATAGCAGGGTGTATTTGAGTTTGGATTAGTATTATGTTGCCTGTTTTTGAGTGAGGAGTCTCTGTAATATTAATAGCCTAAGTTTTTGTTGCAGCAGCTGAGCGGAATAGTGCACAGTGGCTAGAGGGACTATAGGAACATAATCAACTATGACCAGCATAAGGACTTTCTAGGTCGATGTTTTTTTTTAACTTTATCTGTAAAAGTTTATATTGATTTTGAACAATATTCATCACTCATAATTTTGAGTTATATTTATGAGTTATCACAAGCATTGCATTGAATGTATTCGATTGATTGCTTTTCTATAAATGCCATATTGTTGTAATATTTGTTGAATTTCCCAATGGCTTGGTCGAGCAAACGGCTCCCAAGTAGGTTGCCCCAGACTCGCGGCATGTTTGGTGTTATTTATGTTTATTTTTGTGTATTTTGGCATGCGTGGTTGAAATGCTTAATCAGTTTGGGAGATACTGTATCACAGAGTATCTATTCCTATACAGTTACAGGCACAGCAGTGCTGGTATATTGATGAGAGAGTATTCAGCTCTATTTGTAATCTGTATTATTGGTCTTGTTCAGGTCATGTGACTTGTAACCCAAATAATTGTAATGAGTCTTGTCGGTTCGTAAGTTGTATGAACATAGTGTGAGGTATGGAATCTGTATCTGGCAAGGTTCAGAAGAGTGCAACACAATTTAGTCAGTTATATAGTTAGTTCCCTGTCTTATGCGCAGCGCCTGGTGCATCTGCAGCTTACTTCACTGGAATTTGGATGCGTGGTGATATTTTACAAGTCTTTAAAATTGTTCATGGTTTTGATATAACGTTGATAATTTTTCACCTTTTCGTGCAATGATCATACCAGCAGAGGTCATGGTCTTAATTCAGTGGTGGATGAATGGAATGATTTGCCGAAGTATAGGTCTACTGTATAATATCAGTGTGAACGACTTCAATTTTGAGACACTTGTGTGTGAAAATTTGATAATTCGTAAAGTCAGAACGTTGCAAATCGAATAAGTAGCAAGTTCTTAAAATAAATCGAAAAATGCATATTGTGCTACATATAACACATTTTATGTAGAATATGGTCCAGCGTATTGATTCGTAAAACTATCGACTACATAGATGTTGTCTGTATCGAAATAAATCATTTGCTTCAACTTTTCCCAGTACGTACATATTTCCATAGGCTGCTATTCTACAACAAGCCTAGCCACTATACGTCCCGGCCTACGTCACTTCGCGAAAGTTGAAAATCTCACCAAAACGTAACTAATCTTACTATGCATATTTGATCATTCTTACAGTATGTGCCTTTAAATTGAAGTTTATTTGATGCTGTTACCTAGTTAAAACTGGGGAGTTAGTGCTTAAGCTTGATAAACGTTGACGTAGTTTTCAGGCTGTCGTGTCATTACGAGTATGCAAATATGTATAGGGGTTTCGCATGTGCTAAACAATAATGTTCTCACACGACAGGGCAATTTATACATATGCTACAGTATGTGGGCGGCAACTGTATTTTGTTCGAACATCTAAATAAATTATTGTTACAAATATGTACGTTCTCACTTTTTTTCCAGATCATGGGACATTATCATTAGACTGTACAAGACAGTATACCCTATTTTGATTATTGCCAATAATTGATTGCAATCTGTGTGTCCATGGACTTCCAAAAATGGTATCTCTATGCATAAAGGGGGGTCTGCTGTGAATAGTTTGAGCGCCAGGTTCGCAAGGTATATCGCTTTTCTGTACGTTTTGCGTGCATTCCTTATTGACATGAAATGCACGTTGGGTGGGGATAGATATATGTTGTAATTAATAACAGTGCATCCTTCATCTAGTAGAATACTGTTAATATATAGACATGCTGTTGCGATATCGTAAAAACTCAGTTTTAGTCATACAAAGAAAACATTTAAAAGAAAATCACATTGCCGGTGATATTAAGAATAAAAGGAAAATTCGAAATAGTGATGTCATAAAGCATAGATGAATGCCCAACTGCTATAGGTTTATGTATAGGCTTTGAATTTTTTTCAAATATCGAATAGGTATCGGCCGTTGTTGAATTTATAAATAGTACCTGTTATCTGTCAAAGTCGATATTAAGTGTATCGGCCCAACACTAACACTTGGTCTGTCTAAGGTTTACATCTCCAAAAGTTTATCTTGGACAAACTTCATATTTAGTAGGTATGTTGACGTTAGTGACTATAGCCTCAAGAAATGTAGTTTTTTTTGTGGTGGTCAACGGTCATTTGAGGTAAACAGAGGACAAAGTCTGAAAAACTTGACAGACTTCATATTTAGCATGTATTTTGACTGTATTGGTGGTGATTGATAGGTCACAGTCCGAAAACAGTGTAAACAATCATTATAACTCCACAAAAATTTGGCTTGGATAAACTTCATATTGAGTGTGTATGATGACTTTAGTAAGTACAATTATTAACATTTTGTAACCAACATATCGATGTTAGTTGTGATTCAGCACCACTGATGCTCTAGTTTGTACCCTACATTGCCAGTGATCAATCGTCAAGTTAATGTACAATTATGTAAGTTACTATGTATTTAGTCATACACATGACCACCAGTACCATACGCTAATTGAACTAGAATGACTATTGCTTTTACATCTTTCATAGAGATATTGTTAAAATCAACCAATTGAGCTCCTAATAAGTGAATACATTTTAGAAATGCAGGGGTCAGGACTTGAAAGAAAGTATTTTATTGCCAAAAGTTGGTCAAGTGAATTGCTTGGTAGAATTTGGAGAATGGTGTGGTTTTATTTTGACAAGTGAGTTGTTCCCTCGAGATACTGCTATTGGATCATATTTATAATATGGGCGGCCAACTATATACATAACAAACAAAAAATCGTGAACTGGTATGAAAAAGTAACATATTTATTGACTTGAAAAACAATGACATAACAAATATATAAAATAAATGTTAAACAACAACGGCAAAATTAAACCTGAATTATAAACTCAAATTAATATGTTATTCACCAATAATAACAGTAATATTTAAATGAAGAAACGGAAATTTTGAAACTTATCTAATTTAAATAAAGATGGGGCTATGTAAAATCAACTCACTATTACCTTAAAAGAGAACTAATCAAAACGCACTTGTAAAGTCTAAATAGAAACAATTGAATATAACAACGGGCAGCGTAGAATGGACATCTAATTGACGACATGCACATGTATTACAATATCGTCCAGAAAAGAGAATGCAATGGCTGCTGGGAAATTAAACCGCCTCTTATCATATAAACCGATATACTAAACCAAGGAGGTATACTGTCCAGTCAGGTAATATTACTTGGTACTCCTAGTGTACAACGTCTGGGCATATATACTGCTCATCAAATAATGCATACATTTCCAGAGTATGGGGGCATATCGAAGCTCCGTAATCGTCCATATCAGTCATGGGTATGGGTCTAAGAGGTGTTTCTCCCTCCGCTTTAGGAAAATTATGAGCTTTGAGGACACAAACACACATACAAAATGGTGCCATATTAACATGCACAATCGTGACATGCTATGTTACATTGTAAGTTTAATTAATTGTATAATGTATCGTATGGTAATTTTACCCAAGTGGTGTTTTATAGATTCACATGGATTGGGTGATAACAATTTAATTGAATTGTGGTTATGGTTGAATGCAAATGCACGCACAGTTTGTGTGGCACGAGTTGCAATGTAGGGTGTCTGTTCACCCTTTGATAAATTGTTCTTGTTATTGGGGCTTATATGCAAGGGGTGCGCGCCGGTTGCGCCAGCTTATCAACTGGGACTAATTCCCCAGCAACCATTGTATCCTCTGCACCGTTATTTTACAATGAACAACAGCCAGGTATTCATTTATAATCAGATTCTCACAGGTAATTTAGCCAGTAGTAAAACAAGTAGGGCACAAGGCCATATATAATTGTATATGGCTATGGAGTAGGGTCTAGGCTAGGTAACATATAGCTAGCTCTAATATAGTAATAACCAGAAGTGCAAACATGCATTCAGGTTTCGATGAGGTATTGTTTTTTTTATAATCTAACATTGTATGTAATGTGCACAATATTGTACTTGTTATAGATCCTGAAATTGTTGATTGATTTATATTTAGAGCAGTGTAATTTCACTACTGATGTAGTACTTCTCAATGTGTTCCATTGATTGTCCAACGAAGTTATACATATCTTGCCAAATAAACAAACAAACAAAATTGAATAACGTGGGTATGTTGCTGAAAAGCTATAGCTGCACGTGTTACGCATGCTACATGTCATGCTAATAACATCATAATATAAAATTATGTCAAAGACCTGATGAATGCAATAGAGGAAAACACAAGGGATTGTTAACCAGAAAACCAGCAGTCTTAGTGATTCCTTGCCAATTTTGATAAAACATTAACATTAACTTTGGAAATATTTCAATCTTTCACTATTATTGAAATGTATACCAAACATGTGGTTACAAGGATTTTGTACTTATAGGGTTGTTGTACTCACATTAAAGTTAACATACACACTAAAAATATTGTCCAAGCTATAAACTTTTGGAGTTATCGTGTGCACAACGTTTTCAGACTTTGACCTCGTTTTACTTCAATGACCTTTGACCACCACAAAAACAATATGGTGTTTGTACTCACTAAAGTCAACATACATACTAAATACGAAGTTTGTCCAAGCTAAACTTTTTGAGTGATAGTGTTTACGGACTTTGACCTATGTTGACCTCAGAAGACCTTTGACCTGCACACAAACAATATGGTGTTTGTACTCACTAAAGTCAACATACATACTAAATATGAAGATTGTCCAAGCTAAACTTTTGGTGTTAAGTGTTTACAAGGTTTTCTGACTTTGACCTAGGTTGAACTATTATGACCTTTGACCACCACAGAAAACAATAGGGTCATCATACATACTAAATATGACTTTTGTCCAAGCTAAATCTTTCAGGTTATCGTGTTTACGATGTTTTCGGACTTTGCCATCTGTTATCTGTCAAATGACCGTTGACCACCACAAAAAAACATGGTTCTCTTACTCAACGTACATACTAAATATGAAGTTGCCAAGCTAAACTTTTGGAGTTAAGTGATTACAATCTGTTAGGACTTTGACCTCTGTTGACCTCAAATAACATTTGACCACCCCGCATAAAACAATAGGGTTCTCTTACTCACTAGAGTCATCACACATACTAAATATGAAATGTGTTCAAGCTAAACATTTGGAGTTTTGTGTTCACGAGGTTTTTGTACTTCACCTCTGTTGACCTCAAATGACCGTTGACCACCACAAAAAAACAAGAGCATGTATACCATTATGAATGTAGCAAATAAACAAGACGTATGTAAATATACTCAGCAATTAACATAAATACGGTTTGACAATACCTATAATACTGATAGTATAAATTACTGACGTTTAAATACTCTCCTTACTCCCTAAATGTATTAGTAACTCTGTTTTGTAATTATAAACTAGAAATGCAAAAATGCATTGAGGTTTCGATGATGTAATATTTATATATATATGTAAGGATATAGACTTAATGCATCTTTGGCTTCCCAAAAGTGGCATTGGAATTGAGCTTGAGACACCCGGCAAAAGTTTAACTTTCTTGTTTATTTAGAATGACATTCATAGTTTAGTCACATTCATGCACGAACTACGTTCACGCAACGAACCGTTCCCGACATTATTCTAGAGTGTAAAGAATTACTCTTTTCTATGTTCATCTGAACAATACTCCTGCAGTGGAAGGCTTAAAAGCTCTATGAGGTAAATATATGTTTCATTTGTAGGCCTATTCTAGCTAAAATAGTCGGACATTCATGTTTCAGCGCAGAATTTGTAGTTGTAAGCGATGTAAATAGCTCTAAGTCTTAAGCCCAGGGCGTTGTCAGTAGCTACGACAAGTGCGAGGTTCATTGTCGTTCAAAACTGTGGTGACAGAAACTGATATTTACATTAGTCATGTAGGTTAGGATTCTGCATAATAGATAAGTATCTGGATATTTTGACGAGGACTAACAAATGATTTAGTAATGTATTCGTGTTCGTTCATTCGTTATATTGTTCAATGTTATAGGTTGTATTCCCATGCACCAGTGTTATTGCATATAAGCTTTGGGGGGCCTATCATGTTTCAAGTTCAGTTTAGGTCGTGTGCAGTGCGATGGTTGAGGAGTTTGCTAATAGCGCCCTCATTTGGTTAACAAAGTTTGGTATTCAAAATGGATCCGCCCATGTGTCGCTAAACGTAATTGTTGCACACATAATTGTCATTGGCGTAGATACCGACTTGTGTTCCATTGATGTTTGAATTATCCAGTTGTTTCAGTGTACTAAAGAGTTGTAATGAACAAAATGTTTATCTACTCTTGAACTGCCGATTATTTTCGGGAAAAATCCGTAATTTCGGTTGTGCATTTG
>WXZC020000792.1:0-10782 GCA_011317855.2 Paelopatides confundens | reverse complement strand
TTGATAGACGGTGTATGAGTTGCACATATACTTATGGGGTATTAGAGAAGAGATATGAGTTGAATGAATTTGTATTCTTCGATGATATATGATAGGTTCAGTGAAAAAACACGAACTCTAACTTTATAATAAAAAAGTTGTTATCCAAGAAGCTTACAAACACATTGTATTATGACGCTTAGTAGAATGAGAAAACTAAACAAATATTTGATATCATGTAAAAAATTACAACATAAATATTTGAAGTTAGTTTAAAGAAAATTATAGACGATTTATGAGTTGTATATATTCTTAATGGGTTTTAAAGATGAGAACTATAACAATATAAAACGTTTGATATCGTCGAACACTATAGACACATTGTATTATAACGCTAGTAATGGAGAAAAGTATAACAATATTAGAAGTTAGTTTCAAAACAATATTTGACAGACGGTGTGTGAGTTGCACATATACTTATGGGGTATTAGAGAAAAGATATGAGCTGAATGAAGTTTAACTCAACAAATAATATATGATATGTTTAATCAACACAACAATAACTCTTAACTTGTTATCAACAATATAAAATGTTATTAAACTCGGACGATATAAACACCTTGTATTATAATACTAGTAAGAGAATAAATATATAACACTATTAGAAGTTGGTTTGAAAACAAATTTGGACAAACGGTGTGTGAGTTGTAGATATCATTTCGGGGTATTAGAGAAGAGATATTATCGGAATGGATTTTTTTCAACAAATGATACAAGATATGTTTAATCAACATGACAAGAACTCTTAACTTGTCATCAACAAGATAAAGAGGTTGTTACCCTCAGACGTAACAAGCACATTAAATTATAACGCTTAGTAACATGAGAAGAATATATTACTGTTATAAGTTAGTTTTAAAACAAAAATTGATAGACGGTGTATGAGTTGCACATATACTTATGGGGTATTAGAGAAGAGATATGAGTTGAATGAATTTGTATTCGACGATGATATATGATAGGTTCAGTGAAACAACAAGAGCTCTAGCTATGTAATAAAAAAAGTTGTTATCCAAGAACCTTACATACATTGTATTATGACGCTTAGTAGTATTGGAAAAATAAACTAATATTTGATATCATGCAAACAATTAAAACATAGAAGTTAGTTTTAAAATACAAAAATGACAGACGGTGTATGAGTTGCACATATATGGGGTATTAGAGACGAGATATGAGCTGAATGAAGTTTTATTCAACAAATACTATATGATATGTTTGATTAAAACAATAAACACTCTTAAATTTCTATCAACAAGATACAAATGTTATTGTTATAATACAATGTTACATACACATTGTATTATAACAATAACATTACTAAGCGGTATAATACAATGTGTATGTAAGGTTTTTGGGTAACAACTTTTTTATTATAAAGTTAGATTTCTTGTTGTTTCACTGAACCTATTATAGAGCATTGTCGAATAAAAATTTATTCAACTTATATATCTTCCCTAATACCCCATAAGTATTGTGCAACTAATACACCGTCTATCAAATTCTGTTTTAAAACTAACTTCTAATATTATTATTATACTCTTCTCCTGATACTAAGCGTTATAATTCAATGTGTTGGTTGTGTCAGAGGGTAACATCCTCTGTATCTTGTTGGTGACAAGTTAAGAGGTGTTGTTATGTTGAGTAAACATATCTTACATCATTTGATAAAAAAATGCATCCAGATCATATCTCTTCTCTAATACCCCGTAAGGATATCTACAACTCATACACCCTTTGTCCTAATTTTTTTCAAACCAACTTATAATAGTGTTATATATTTCTCCTCTTACTATCATTAAAATACAAGGTGTTATAGCGTCCGAGGGTAATACCATTTTATCTTGCTGATAACAAGTTAAGAGTTCTTGTTGTGTTGATTAAACATATCATATATTATTTGTTGAATTAAACTTCATTCAGCTCATATCTCTTCTCTAGTACCCCATAAGTATTATGCAACTCATACACCGTCTATTAAATGTTGTTTTAAAACTAACTTATAATATTATTATACTCTTCTCCTGTTACTAAACGTTATAATTAAAGGTGTTTACTGTCTCCGAGTGTCACACCCTCTTTTTCTTATTGATGACAAGTTAAGAGTTCTTGTTATTTTGATTAAGCATATCTTATATCATTTGTTGAAAAAAAAATCATTCAGATAATATATCTTCTCTAATACCCCGTAATGATATCTACAACTCACACACCATTTGTCCGATTTTGTATTCAAACTAACTTTCTCCCGTTACTAGCGTTATAATACAAGGTGTTTATAGCGTCCGAGTGTATTAACATTTTATCTTGTTGATAAAAAGTTAAGAGGTCTTGTTGTTTTAAAATTAACTTCTAATATTATTATACTCTTCTCCTGTTACTAAGCGTTATAATTCAAGGTGTTTGTTGTGTCAGAGGGTAGCAACCTTTGTATCTTGTTCATGACAAGTTAAGAGTTATTGTTATGTTGAGTAAACATATCTTATATCATTTGTGGAAAAAAAAGTTCATTCAGATCATATATCTTCTCTAATACCCCGTAAGCATATCTACAACTCATACACGGTTTGTCCTATTTTGTTTTCAAACCAACTTCAAATAGTGTTATATATTTCTCCTCTTACTAGCGTTCTAATGCAAGATGTTTATAGCGTCTGAGGGTAATAACATTTTTATCTTTTTGATAACAGGTTAAGAGTTCTTGTTGTTTTGATTAAACATATCATATATTATTTGTTGGATAAAACTTCATTCAGTTCATATCTCTTCTCTAATACCCCATAAGTACATGTGGAACTCATACACCGTCTGTCAAATTTTGTTTTGAAACTAACTGATAATATTGTTATAATTGTCTATATTACTAGCGTTATAATACAATGTGTATGTAGTGTTCGACGATAACAACCGAATTATATTGTTATAGTTCTCATCTCTAATACCCCATAATGATATATACAACTCAAACGTCGTCTATCATTTTCTTTAAACCAACTTCAAATATTTATGTTTTCATTGTTTACATCATATTAAATATTGGTTAATTGTTCTCATGCAACTAAGCGTTATAATACAATGTGTATGTACAGTTCTTGGATAACAACCTTTCTATTATAAAGTTAGAGTTATTGCTGTTTCACTGAACCTATCTTATATCATTGTCGAATAAAAATGCATTCAACTCATATCTCTTCTCTAATACCCCATAAGTATATACATGCAACTCATACACCGTCTATCAAATTTTGTTTGAAAACTAACTTATAATATTATTATACTCTTCTCCTGCTACTAAGCGTTATAATTCAAGATGTGTGTTGTGTCCGAGGGTAACAACCTCATTACCTTGTTGATGACAAGTTAAGAGTTCTTGTTATGCTGATTAAACATATCTTATATCATTTGTTGAAAAAAGTCCGTTCAGATAATATCTCTTGAATAAAAATTCATTCAACTCATATCTCTTCTCTAATACCCTATAAGTATATGTGCAACTCATATACCGTCTATCAAATTATAATATTATTATACTCTTCTCCTGGTACTAAGCGTTATAATTCAGAGTCTTTATCGTGCTGATGACAATTTAAGAGTTTTTGTTATTTTGATTAAACATATGTTTATATCATTTGTTGAAAAAAGTCCATTCAGATCATATCTCTTCTCTAATACCCCGTAAGGATATCTACAACTCATACACCGTTTGTCCTATTTTGTTTTCAAACTAACTTCTAATATTGTTATATATGTTCCCGTTACTAGCGTTATGATACAAGGTGTTTATAGCGTCCTAGTAACATGACAAAAATAAACCAATATTTGATATCATGTAAACAAATAAAACATAAATATTTGAAGTTAGTTTAAAGAAAATGATAGACGCCAAATGATTTATGATGTGTTCAGTCAAATCAATATGAACTGTAAATTTATCATCAACATTATCATATAATACTACATACGACTTGTATTATATCGCCTATAGTACCAGAAAAAAAATAGTTTGAAAACAAAATATTACAAACTGTGTATGAGTTGCAGATATCCTTACGGGGTACTAAAGAAGAGAAATGCGCTGAATAAGCTTTTTGCGACAACTGATTTGTGATATCTTCAATCCGAAACACAATAACTATATATGTATAATAACTAAGTTAAGCAAGTTGTTATTCTCGAACACCGTATACACCTTGTTAAAGAACGCTTATAGTAACGGAAGGAAAATATAACAAAACTTGCAGATATCCTTATAGGGTATTATAGGGTATTACAGTGTATTACATACGACTTGTACTATAACGTCTAATAACGGGAGAAAAATATAAAAATATTTCAAGTGAGTTTGGAACAAAATATGACTGATGAGCTTTCTGCAATATATGATTTTTGATATGTTCAGTCAAAACAACAAGTACTCTATAGTTATAAACAAGATGATGAGCTTGTTATCCTCGAAAAATGCATACACCTTGTATCATAATGCTTCGAAACAGACGAAAATATGAAATCATTAGAAGTTAATTTGAGGAACAATATTTCATATCCTACTTCATAACCTCAATATTTAAAGAATATGGACATTTTATAACATATAAAGATGTAGCAATATAACAAGGCCTGTTTTTCGTATATAAAATGGAAGCAGTTGATTGATTAAAAAAGTATGAGTTGACGATATCTTTATCATGTATTCCAATTCGTAAAACGAGTTTCAATAATGTATTATTTTCATTATTGCGAAATAGCTCACATAAGCCCAATATATTTCACAGACATTCACCGTCGTCATACATAATTAGAATAATCAGTAATAAGAGTTTATTAGAAAATTAATATATCTTCCAATGGTCCAAAATCATACAAAATCATTTAAAGAGTACATTGTTTACCCTCCTCATCGATACAAACTCTATAGTAGTGAATTATGCCTTTTAAGAACACATGGAAATATTGAGGATTACGAAAATTTTAGATTGGTTCTTCTCTCGTTAAATGCTAGCAATTGATTGATTTAAAAAGTATGAGTTCATGATATCATTATCTGGTAATCAAATTCAAATATGTTAATGGTACCTGACAATTGACCTAACTAATATTCAATCATGTCTTATTTTTCTTAGTGTGAAATAACTAAACTAAGGCCAATATATTTTAAAAGCATTACTCTTGTAAATTGGAGAAACAAAATCCATCGCCCTCCTTAGCTAGAATAATAAAAAAATAACAATTTATGAGAACATTAATATATCTTCCAATTGTCCAAAATCATACAAAATAATTTAAAGCATCAATTTGATATTCCCTTAATCGATGAAAAATATATTTTAGAGATTTATACCTTCCAAGGACACGGAAAAGCGGATTACGCTATATATTTTGAATTTGTTTTCTCTCATTAAATGGTATTACAATGCAAATAAACATGTCGAGTAGTGTGAGTTGCAGATATAATTATCGAAAATGTTATAACCTATATACACGTTGCAGTCATGACAAGCCCGCCATGTTTTTCGTATACAAAATGGATTTAAAAAGTATGAGTTCACGGTATCATTATCCGGTAATCCAATTAAAATATTTTAATCATACGTTACAATTTGCCTAACTAGTATTCGATCATGTATTCCTTTCCTTAGCGCGAAATAGCTAAAATAAGGCCAATATGATTCAAATACATTCATATTGTAGACTGAAAAAACCCATTGCCCTCCTTAAGTAATAAATAATAAGAGTTAATAATAAGAACATAAATATATCTTCCAATTGTTCAAAATCATACAAAATAATTGAAAGCGTAAATTGTATATTCCCTTCATCGATGATTTATACTTTTCAAGAACACAAGGAAATATTGAGGATTACACAAATATTATAATTAGTCTTCTCTCGTTAAAGGATAATACGATGTATATAAACTTGTCAAGTAGTATGAATTGCATATAGCCTTATAGAGTACATATCAATGTATTGTTTGAGCAATATAATACTTGTATTATAAAGATAGTAATAGCCACGGAGCATTATTTCCTATCTTGGCTTCATGACTTCAATGGGACGATATTTAAAGAATATTGCATTTTTATAACATATGTGGCAATAATGAAAACGTACGTTTTCCGTATATAAAATGGAAGCTGTTGATTAAATATAAAAGTACGAGTTGAACATGGGTGATGTAATAACTATACTTTACGCCGTTTCCATGTCACCGTATGCAGTTGGTATCATACAATTGAACTTAATATCCAAACGTGTATCCTTTCGTCCATGTGTGTGTCTGTCCAGCCATGTATGACTCTATGGACTACTTTCGAGGACGTCACAACAAAGGACGTCACAATATTTTGCATATTTTCGTGCAATTTTAGCCCTATGTTTTTAAACATTGGCGAATTTTTGTTTTCCAGAAAATTAGTGGGGAGGTGTCTACCCTGTTCTCCCGACCATTACGCCTATGTAGGCTAATTAAAAGGGACACCACATGTAGCATATACAAATCCCATAAGGGTAACGGAAATTAAAACTAGACAGAAACCAAAAACAATCACCAAGCGCAGTTAATTTTGTGACAAAAGTAGTTGTAACAACACTGATGAGCTAGAATTTATGACAAAAGTGGGCGAACGTTGCCGCGACAAAACTCCTAACCTATACTTTGTGACAAAAGTGGTTGATGTTGTGACAAAAGTGGTGAGCTGGGACAAACGTGATTTATACAAGTTAAGGATGTATGTGGTGTTGGTTCACCTGTCTACCATTGGAATGTCTTCTTTATAATTAAACTATTGTGTTACTAAAATAATATCAAAATAGCTAGATATAACCGATAAGCATATCTACAACTCACACTGCTTGATATGTTTATTTAAATCGTATTATCCTTTAGCGAGAGAAGATAAATTATAATACTTTCATAATCATCAATATTTCTCTGTATTTTTGAATGGTATAGAGCTCTTCAATATATAGTTTCTCGTCGATTAAGGGAAAATAAAATTTACGCTTTCAATTAGTTTGTGTGCTTTTGGAAGTGGAGACTATACTTTTCTTATCGTAAACTTCACATATGTATTATTATAGTTACGGATGGATATGGTGTTTGTTTTACCAGCCTACAAAAGGAAGGACTTTGAAATATATTGCCTTTCGCTATTCATCACGAAGAAAATTAGCACATTATTGAATCTCCTTTTAGCTGGCCGCATTGAGTAATTGCTAGGTCAATTTCCGCGTCTGATTTGATTTGAATTAGAATATTAGAAAATGTTATCGTCAACCGATACATTTAAAACTCGTGAACTTAACTACTTTCACCTTATATACAGAAATGTCGCTGTTATTATGGTCACATATTTATATCTCGTGAAATATCGATATTCCCTATATACCTTCCTATTGAGTTCATGAAGCAGAATATTAAATATTGCTCGGTGGCTATTATTATTATTTTCTAAAACAATGGCAATATAATTATAAGTGCCCGATAATGCTATCTACAACTCGCATTACTCGATATGTTTATTTACATTTTATTATCCTTTATAAAGAGAAGATACATTGTAATATTTCCATAATCCTCAATATTTTTATTTTCAAGAAAGGTCCATTTTTGGTATAGAAATGTTCTCATCTATTAAAGAAATATCAAATTTAAGCTTTAAATTAGTTTTTATGATTTCGGTCAAGTGAACGATATATTTATCTTGTCGTACACTCATGTTATTTGTTATTCTAGTTAAGGATGGCTATGGTGGTTGTTTGCCAGCATACCTTTGAAATATATTGCATTATTTTCGTTATTTCATACTTAGGAAAATCGTATGTGATTAAATATATTTTTACATTGACGCATTATATACTAGCGTGCTCACTTATCGCGTCTGATTAGAATATTTTTAATTCTAACTATACAATATACACAAATACGTGTCCATACCACAAGTTTTATATCCATAAAAATGCACTACACCACGATCAGTCGCGAGCGAAAGTATGAATTAATTATATCATTCGGACTACTTCTTATTTATATTTATATTTAAATCTCATATAATGAAGGAGGTTGTGTTATTATTGAGGGCTTCTGGTCCCTTCACTGATATTTTAATTCAAAATTCATCAGAAAAATCCAAAATAGCCTAATACTACGTGGACATGTTCCTATCAAGACTATTTCCATTCACTTTATCCTTAACGGGTAAAATTATATATTTCTCATTTGTTTTGAGTTTATTTATGATATATGATGTTCACACTTCCGGAAGGATTTTTTTAATCACTTAAATGGAAACTTTCTGAATAAAATTATAACTATACAACCTGCATACCTGTTAGTACCAACACCTTCACTTCCATAGAATATACACGACACCACGATCATGACTGAAAATATGAGTTCATTATACTGTTATTGTTGTAATTTAACTATTATTATTTTGTTCCTAATAGTAAAACCTGACTATAATGAAGAAGCTAATACCCCAGGAAGACCTTTCCTTTGTTTTGTTAATCACAATTTCCGGAGAAAACACACTACATCATGATCGGTACTGAAAATATGAATTCATTATATCTTTATCGGTTATAATTATATATTTCTCCTTTGTTTATTAGCAGTCACAAGGGCTGTAGTCCAGTGTTCAAAATGCAGAAGTGTCAAACCCTCCATATGGCTGGGACGCCAAATGTTTTTAAGGATGACCCCAGGAGGGTCCTAAATCGCACAAAAGGATGGATTCCCCGTTTATGGGGGGGGGGGGTATGTTCATATAATTCCCCACCCCACAAAAAAATATTATGTCGTATGTAACTAGCCTAGCCCAGTGGCGTATGCAGTGGGGGAATTTCATTAAATCTGTGGATTGTTTAAAGAAAAAAATCGGCGAAATTTAAGGTGTTAAAAAAACGGAGAAATTCAGACTTGTCCTGAATCGGTAAAAAGGCTTCGTCAAAATAATTTTGCTACCCTAACTTTATTTATGTATTCAACGGAGTACAAATTATTCTGCTCCCTGTACAGTTACCTCAAAAACTA
Source organism: Paelopatides confundens (assembly GCA_011317855.2). NCBI lineage: Eukaryota > Metazoa > Echinodermata > Holothuroidea > Aspidochirotida > Synallactidae > Paelopatides > Paelopatides confundens. Next base: position 1,709 of record WXZC020000792.1, on the reverse strand, counting down.
CATAGCTTTTTCACATATGATATTTGGCATTTATTACTAATCTACAAATTGGAAAAACTGGATATACATTTATTTCCATGCAAAAGTAGCATAATTTAGCATCCAAGCACCATTCATTTTGCAAACAAAATCCCTTATACCCCTACCATAGGGTGGTGCCTTTCTAGAAAGATTAACGACCTGTGACTAAATCAACCAGGGGCGGTTTAGCATGTTGACCCAACGTATGACTTCCTGCGCACGCCACATGCGCTAACCACACAAAACCATTCTCTCCCCCTAAAAAATATTCTTAAAAAATATACGTACCCGTTTTTAACACTGTTGTAGTAGAATCCAGTAAATCCGAGTCTAAGTCTAGCTTAAGTCGGAGTCCAGAACAAGTCTATATATCTACACGTGTTGAAATGTTTCTCGTCACACATGCCCTGATAGATTTCGATGGAAGTTGAGCACAATGATACTTGGGTACAGAGGGGCTCATCACGAGCCCGGTGTTCAGCAGGGCCATGGAGGAGCAAGTGTTCAAATTTTTTAAATGGGGCACAAATTTTAGGGTTGATTAGATGGAACTTTAAGTTTCTTCATAAGGATGTTGTTCTAAGTTAAGTTGTATAAACATATGGTGAGGCATCATCTAGAGTATGCTGTTCAGACATGGAATCCGTATCTAGCTATGTATAGGATTATTCTTCAGAGGGTTCAGAGGGCCGCAACAAAATTAATCAGTTATATTAGTTCCCCGTCTTATGAGCAGTGTCTGGTGCATCTGAAGCTTACTTCAATATAACTAAGTCGTCTGCGTGGTGATCTTTTACATGTCTTTACAATTTTCCATGGTGTTTGATAGGCTGTCATTTCATGATTTCTTCACCTTCGTGCAATAATCAAGTTAAACAAGGATTTTCCAAGTTATATGTCAGAAAGTACTTATTTCCACAGAGTGTTGGATGAGTGAGTGGAATGATTTTGCCCGAGTCGTTGGTGTATGCTAGCAATATGAATACCTTCAATAATTGAATTCATGCTTATTTTTCTGTTAGTGGTAGAGTCTAGAGTGTGTTGTTCAGGATCTTTTATGAGGGCATTGTCCTTTCTGGTCCATATTATATATAATATACTACACTGCAATGTAACCCGTCGATCTATAGCAACCGATAATCAAACACAGAACGTACTATTATGGTATATCATAACAAAGCGCCTTAGTCATCATATACGCAAAATACGTCTAAGTTAGCTACATCGTGTCTCACAGGCAAAAATTGCAGAGAGACACACCCCATTTATTATATGGCAGCGGGAGGGGTGGGGGACATGAATATTATGCGGATGGGCAGCAATGAGTCTATTTACAGATATGTTTCGCTGGGGTGTGTTTATGCATTTATAATTATTATGTTAATACTATGCAACCGTGGGCGGATGACCTTACAATATAGCTGTCTAATATTGTAAAGTATTTCCGTGATCATAGCAATGCTAACTTTCCATAGATTAGCCTACTTCATTTTACTCCTTGGTAATGAAATGTTATTGATTAATATCTTCTCAAACTATACTATACTAAAATCAAAGCAGGAGAGGCACATTTTTATTTGAAATGGCGGCATACTTTTTCAAAAATGACAGGACTACCCTTTTCCAAATAAAAGGTGGCCCATTGAAATTTGAAATTTCCCTCACTGTTCTGAAAAATGACGTGTACA
>WXZC020000791.1:0-10783 GCA_011317855.2 Paelopatides confundens | reverse complement strand
TAAATACAGCTTGGTAAAACTTCATATTTAGTATGCATATTACATCATCGAAACCACAATGCATTTTGCATTTCTCTTTCACTGTTATAAAATTCTTTCATTTTTTCGTTGTTGGCAAGTTTGGAAGAATACTAAGGAGGCATTTCAAATGGTGATCATCGATATCCTTTTATCTTGGTGCTCATCATATGTATAGACCAACGCAAACATTTTTCATCATTGAACGAGAGCATATCATTCAGCCCACGCTTACTAAAGCAGATAATGTTTGCTTTAAGTTACATTTCAATATTTGGCATTCAAAGTGAAATTCTAAGGAGCCTGTGATTTCTACAGAATGAAGTCTAGTTTCTTGTTCAACAGAGTGAAGTTTATGGTCTTGATATTAGCAGGAGTGAAATATATGATCTAGATATCGTCAGGACTAATGGCTGTCTTAAGTTGTATTGTACACAAACATTGGAATTGGTATATTACTTTACAGAAATTGAGTGAATTGAATCTTCTTATAACCATTACATGTTCCTGTGTTGAGGGTATTTGGTAGATAGCTTGAGTAATAAGATAATATAGCCTACTGATAAATGTATAATTTGTGGCTAGTAGGCGGTTCAGTTTTATGAAAGTAGTTCCGGAAGTGTCAATCAAACAGTTCTGTCCACTTCATATTAAGGTCATGGCAATTTTATAATTGGAAAACGACAGAATACTACCTACAACGGTTTAGAGGGAGTGACACGTCATGATTTGGTACGCATTTGAAGAAAGGTCATAATCACAGGAGGTGACACTTATAAAGCAGTCCACAATATTGGGAAAGAAGGGAGGTTTGTATTACAATTCTACACTTGCCGTATCCGTGACTTACATATGTGACAGTACAGAATATCCAAAGTACCGAATATCCCACTGATGCGTTAGCTAAGTATGTGTAATGTTAGGCTTATGTAAGTGTTTAATGACCACCGAATAAGGCTAAGACTAGGGCTATCATTGCAATGGGATATTTTGTACTTTGTATATTCTGTAATCTCACACCGGGGATAATTGCGACAATATTATGTGCATTAGGCTGGATTAACTTTTAGAGGGGAACAGGTAATAATACTTACGCAATTACTTGGACGGGGATATCTGATATGAAATAGCGGTGGCAGCATGGCAATACATGAGCATTTTGAACTAGATTGGTAAATCTCGAGGTTGCAGCGGCACCCGTGGCACCACCTAAATCCGCCACAGCCTATCAAAATAATAAACTTGGGGAATGTTCGTTTTAATTGATGTTGGCTTATAGCAGAGGATTGATGTAGAAACATCATCCCCACAAAAGAACACACTTGCTGATTTACTTAGTTGTTACTTACCTTGATGGCCTCTATAAGTTCCTCGCTCTCCTCTTCGTCTGGATGAATAGCAATAACCACTCCTGTATATTCATTATTCTCTAGTTTGACTGACGTAGATTTAGTTAATGCAGAGGATTGATGCAGAAACATCATCCCTATGAAAAGAATAAACTTGACGAATTTTCGTTTTGACTGCATAATTTCAGACATTCGGACAAGAATACGGAAGTACTACGGTACAGTTACAGTCCAATATGTCACTATGCTTTTTAAATTTAACCACAGCACTGGTACTCAACACCAAAATTTTCCCTTATTTGTACCAAGTAGAATGACGGAACTACTTCTTTGTTTACTCGAGTATGACGTATTCTGATTTGGGAGAGTTTATAAGTTCACAAAACTGGAGATGTGTCCCCAGTGGTTAATACAAAATAATTAATGTTTTGTACGTAAACAGTGTGCTGAGTTATTACACTTAAATCTTCTTCCTACGGAACTGCTGGACTTTGATAAGGTACAGACTTCAGTCGTATTCAAAGTCCAAGAAGAGAAACCCGCAAATCGATGTATTTCGCGAAAAACCCACGCATTATTGTATTGTGTATATTCATTACAGTACAGTAGATTACCCTTGAATGTACGTTTTGAGATTTCAACATTTTAGTTTCGATGGTTTGTATTTTTCGTTTCCATATTTCGAACTTTTTCTTTCCATATTTTGATATATCGATTTCCATACTGTAATAGCGAAATGAAAAGATAAGTGAAAATATCGAAAGACCCAAAATGTATCTTCGGGGCAACGGTAGGTAAGGCATTTAATATCTTGTTCAAGGAATTCATGAATTTCTTGCCCCAGCAAAACCAGGCAATGTCAAAATGACGCAAAGCAGGTTAACTTTAAAAAAATAAAAGTAGTGTAGATATGGAATGTGTAAGTAATGATATACTGTATATTGCATAAGAAAACAATTTGGTATAGAAATGATAACATATTTGTATGTAATAATAATAATAATAATTATTTTTATCTCGTCGGCTAGTTGAGCCAACGTTGAGGGATGCAAGCATCGATCCTAAAACTTCTTTGAAGTTTTGTAGGATTTTCAATACTGAGTAAAACTGGTACGGTATCACTGTAATCCACTGTATGTAGGAGAACATATATAGAACGTTGAGAAATGTATCGTTTTAGTGACCTGTTTCGCTGCAAAATGTAGCCGTTATATATAGGGAATGATTGGGCACTTCCTTTAAGCTCATATCAATATGATAATGTTCTTTCATTTATTCTGCCAAAAGTGAATATTTTATCCTGAATAAAATGAAAGTATATCCGATTCTAATTATTCAGTCAAACAGAAATTGGTTGCTCTGAGATTCGAAGGACTGGGGTTTACAAGATTTGAAATGATTGACGATGCCTTTGACCACTTACATACTAGCGGTAACGTACTTCCGTTGTATTAATTATTGTAACCTAGTGCACTATTGGTATTTACATATAGGTCTGACTATTTAAACAGTCTGTTGAGGCATGTGGTATGATCAATAGTTTGGTAAAAACAGTATATGAAGGCATACGTCATCACTGGAATTTTATTTGGTAGTTCTACGGGAAAGCCCGCGAATTAGATAATACGGCTCCCAATGCTGGAGAATACAGAATACAATCAGTCCACAAAGGACAGCTTTGTCATTGTGGTGCGCTTGCGCGCTACAATATCGACATTTACGACAAAGAGATCTTAGCAACGCCTGACAACTGCAATATTTGCACGCAATATAAAATAGTACAGGGACAGCAATTTTCAAACTGTAGTAAACGATACATATAATTCACAGCAATGATTAAATTATATTCCATTACTAGACAATAGAGAAATTATTAAATATCATAGATAACCCCATATCCTTGTAAAATATGACGAATGACAGCGTGAGGGTAGATTCGTCAGCCACGCGGTCCGCTTTATTGTGACGTAAACATAAAAACTCATTGTACCAGACTCATTCAGATGTACACGGCCAACTGCAGATTTGAATGATTCCGGGTTCATAGCCAATACCAATAGTATCATGATTGTATAGTTTCCTAGTCTGTTACAATGTAGAAATATCTTAACAGTTCATTTAACGTTCGTGGCAGAGCTAAATTTCGAACTTTTGCTGGGTCCTTAATTGTACTGTTACTGCTAATGTGTAGAGGTATATAAATTATTTGCTCTGTGGCTATGCACAAATCCTAACACCGGGTGATGATTGGTTTACGGTTTACGAAAGGGTAATGATTGGTGGTGTATCAACTTCCATAACGATAAGAATCGTTTAACTATAATTATATATAGATCCTATATAATTCTACAGAAAGAGTAAATACCAGATCGTGAAGAAACCAAAAGTAATACATAACAGTTATAAAAAAGACGGAACAGTTAACTTCCTTGAATACAAATCAGAATTGACAAAAAAGATAATGTTTCAGACTTCTCTTGAAACTATTAATAGAAGGAATGATGCGGAGATACTGTAACCAGGAATGGCATTCCACAATTTAGGTCCACATTTTGCAAACGACCTGTCACCAAAAACAGTCGGTCGCAATTTTAGGTTCCAGTGAAATGGGATTGGAAAGATTGGAAGTTGTGATGATGTTACAAAGGTAAATAGGCGCTAGATCATGGAAGTATTTGTAGACAGTCAAAATTACTTTGTAAAACGATTCATTCACGCACATGTAACCAGTGTAGTTCACTAAACAGGTCTGAAACATCATCTCTTTTCTTTCTACCATATATTAATTTGACTGCGCAGTTTAGTACAGATGGCAGTTTACTTAAAATATTAAGTTGAATACCATAATACAAACAGTTACAATAATCAATCCTGGACAGCATCAGGACTGAAATAAGCGTTCTAAGTTGTTCAAAGTTTAAATAAGGTTTGAGTTTCACAAGCTTGTGAAGGGTGGCGAAGCAAACATAAATTGTTGTGGAGATTTAGCTGCCAAACATCAAACCATTATCCAGTCAACCACCAATGCTTTTAGCAATATTGGCAAATATAATGCAATTTGTTATGTTTATAAAAGTACCACCAATATTGAGATCACAGTAGAAATTTAGTAGAATTATATAGAACTTTTTTTCAAAACCTACATTTTTTTTTATAGATATGCTACAACATTGTGTATATAAAATTAGCGTTTCTGTAGATCTTAGACTAATTTCATAGAGACCTTCATAGATGAATTGATAGATATTTTATAACCCCTATAGAAATTGTGGAGGAAATTTATTGCTTTTCACTAACAATATATTGTCCGAGGACAAGAAATACATCTTCCTGAAGAAAATGAAATCTATCATAACTTGTTTGTGCTTTATACAGATTACACATATATTATATAGAGATAACATAATTACTATATAGAGTTGTACGTATTGCATAATTAATATGTATGAGTAGCCATGTATGAGTTACCATTATGCTTAAGTTGGTATAGAAGTTGTATATACATTTTTATAGAGATTCCACTAATAAAATAAAAAAATCCACCCTGGTTCTTACAGACTGTAAAGAGGGAGGATATGGGGAACGGTGGGTATATATTTCTATAGAGATTATATTAAAAGCTTGTACAGATTCTATAGAAAATATTATAGAACATCTTATATAAATTCTAAAAGAAATTCTATAGAATGATATAGAAATTGGATAAAGTTATTGTATGTATAAGTTATTTGAATAATTTATGCTAAATGTTCATTGATTAATGTTAGTGCTTAATTGGAGTAAGTAAGTGTAAATTTATCATATTTGTTGTTAGGTTTTGTGCACTGAACATGTTGTTATATTTGCATTGTTTGTTTGTGGCTGTTGTTTATATATAACTTAAAGGGATAATACTACATATTTCATGCACCTGCATAATGCATACATATAGTGTAAAGTAATATATTGTCCTTCGGTTCATATTAAAGGCATGTTTGCAGTGTTTTCCTAGGCTTAGCAGTCGACTACTAGCCCAGCCAGGCCGAAGACTTTAAAAATGATACCTACTGCCGTATGGCTTGGTGTTCATCGCATGGGGCATAATAGAGAATATTACCAATGTCGAAAAAATAATGTCATTGTACTCAGCTTGGCATTCAACTGAGGGCAATATACTGTATTGTTTAAAGATTGCTGGTCAGTCAAATTTGAGGCCAGGTCTAAAAGAGGAAGATCTAGAAAGACACGTATTCTATATGGAGTATATTTAATTTATGTAGAAGTTCTGTAGAAACTCCTATCGAATGATACCTATAGAATGTTGACTGTAGAACTTTCTCTATAGAATATGTTAAGGGTCGATCCAAACTGTTGCTCTATAGATGACGCGGTGTTGGTGATTTTACTGAATAGTACGTCCCACTACAAAGGCGGGGCAAAGGGGAGTGTTTTGTTGGGTGGGGCGGTGGAGGTGGATTGGAGTCATGGCAGATGTGTTGATGTAATAACAGCTTGTTTGCTATACAGAACTGGTGAATCCAAAAGAGGTTAGTTCTCTGCCGGAGAGTAGCTGCGAACTTGCGGACTCCATATGAAATCCTTTATTTACACAGCGTATTCATGTTGCTTGTGTTACTGTCTATGAGACCGTCTAGCGGTGTATCAAAAAGTCACGAGTCCTGGTTCTTTTGTAATGTTTTTCTGAAGATTCATTACATTTTCATTGCAAAAAATTTGCTCCGTATTTCAGAATAGATTTGAACAGGTTAAATTGATTGAACAGAACAGTTTTTTACGCAAATTTTACACAAAATTTTGTACGTTTTTTACTAAAAAATATATAAAATATACGTAGAAAATAAATGTATTTTCAAAGATGCCAATGATAGCACTATTTTTCGTCCAAGTCCCTCTCTACTGAACAAAAAATGATTAAAGAACACCTCACATTATTTGTATTTGCAAATCATAAATTTAGCAAAATTTTATTAAAAAATTGTAGAAAATACTTGAACTTCAAAATATGTCAATTATAGCATCATTTTAGTTATAAGCTCCATTACATGAACACACAATTAACAAAGACTCCTCCCCACGACTGCTATTCAGAAGAAAAAAAACATGTGCCCCTATAGAAAATACATATATATGCCATTGGGTTCAGGTTCATCATGTCTATAAACGAGATTACTGGGGCTCGACAAGGGGAGAAAATTCTACTTTTTCCAACGCCACTTTTCCATTATTTTCTTTTTAAGAAGTTTATTTGTTTGTACATTATATATGGCACCATGTTGCAGATAGGGGACCTTGAAATTCCAGCTTGTTCTCAAAAGAGGAGGGTGCCCCTTCCCTTATACCCCACACCAGGATTTATTTTAAAGACATTTCATTTTTACTTACTCTCTTCAATCGTCTGGCAAACTTTTGTATATTATATACTGTATGGCTTGTTATATACTGTATGGCACCAATTTTGTAGATAGGTGACCTTAAAATTATATTCTTTTAAAAATGAGGAGGGTTGTTCCCCTCTTCTTACATCCAATCCTAGATGATTCGTTTTAGCCACCGACAGAGATCAGAACAAAATTCCATCTCATAGTTATAGTTTTCCAACCTCAATTCGGAAGATCTAATTTCGTGTCTGCGCTGGTTTTTCGGAAAAGAACTGCCACTGTTATTTCGGAAATGATGACGTTTGGGGATGGCGTAAAGCTAGAAGGGGGGGATACTTTGACAGACTCACCCAATGATTTGTCGCTTTTAAGGGATGAAGATTGTTGCAGAAATGTCTAATAGAAGGATTATAATTCGTCACAAAGGGAATGCGTGTGTTGGAATTCTTGCGTTTGTAGTGTAATAAGTCCATACGATTTAACCCATTACCTTTATTAGTCTCATGTATGATAGGGGGGGGGGGGAGTAAACAGATCAGAAGAATCGGGTAATAATGGATATTTGTCGTTCATAGTCCTGGGGGTCAGAACAAATACCCTTAAGTCTAAGACATTGACTGTGATGAACAATATATTTCTTGAGACTAATGGGGTGAAAACTTTGAAATGCAAATACATATGGATGTTAGTAGGTTTATAATACACAGAGGTAGTTAATGAATCATCATAAAGTTGGAATAATACATGTAAGACTGCAATTTGGGTTGCATACACTTCAAATGTTAACTTGATACTGTCATGACAAGTATTTACATGTTCTTGAAATAAATGAAGGTCGGATTCCCCATGTGGCCAAATAAAAATATATCGTCAAATACATCTATCTAAGACATTGACTGTGATGAACAATATATTTCTTGAGACTAATGGGGTGAAAACGTTGAAATGCAAATACATCAAGGTGTACTTTTTAATTTTGTTGATACATTTTATATCATCTGTACATATAACGGTTAGTAGCGTTTCAAATGGTTGCGTTTAAAATCTTGAGAAAGGATATTATCAGATTACACTTCAAAACAAATGTCAAAACTTATCCTAGCCTACCACAATTTAACAGCAGATGTGCCTATAGCCTACCACAATTTAACAGCAGATGTGTCCAGCCTACCACAATTTAACAGCAGGTGTGTCTAGCCCTATCACGCCTTTATAACTGTGTAACTAGCCTATGCTACTTTATGACAAACAGTGATATATATATACGACAGTTATTATTGTGATTAACTATTGAGACTAATTATCAGAACATTCTTGGACGAGAAGAAATACTTCATATGTTTGTACGGAAGATTATATTAATATAGTATAGTAACTTGTGTGAGTCTGGTGGCAAGTATAATGTGGTTATGTATTTTTCGTAGTCAAGTGTGATCATCAGCTTTAAGTTAGAAAACAATAACAGCTACTTTTTTTTCAACTGCTAACATTTGTTCTTCTTCGTTTCAGATATTTCTTTCTCATCGAAGAAGATAACACCCCTGTATCGATAATGGTTACACCCTGCTCATTTCGTATCCATTGGGAATTATACCTCATGGAACTGCCAGAGGATGGTAGCGGATCAAGTACGTAATATATCAATATATAATTTTGAGATTTAACAAGTCATATTCTAAAAAGAAAGTAACATTTACTTCCATAATGATAAAATAACAGCTTGAAAATTGTAATTTTCCTTCAATTTTATTGATCCCTTGCCGAAGGCTCAAGGAATGTATGATGTCGTGTGTAGCCTATATATGACGATATGTGTGTGTGTGTACGTGTGTTTGACGGCTCGGCTTGTTTACACACTTAACTCAAAACGTTCAGCCAAACTTCATACTTGGTATGTAGTTTTGACTTCAGTGAGGAGTAAACCCTGGTGTTTTCTTTTATGACGGTGAAAGTTCATTTGGTGTTAACAGAGGTCAAACTTTGTAAACACGATAACTCCAAAATATCTATATGGACAAACTTTATATTTAGTATGTAGATTGACTTTAGTGAGTACAAGAACCCTGCCTTTGTGTTGTTCAACGGTTATTTGAGATCAAAATAGGTCAAAGTCCGAAAACCATGTAAACAAGATCACTCCAACAGTTTAGCTTGGTCAAACTTCATATTTAGTATTTATGTAGACTTTAGTGAGTAAAAGAACCATATTTTTTTTGTGGTGGGCAAAGGTCAATATATATATAGATCAAAGTCTGAAAACCTTGTAAACACATATTTGGTATACTTGTCTGTAGTCAGAGCGAGAACCATGTTGGATCTATTTAATCAATAATGGTGAAAGATTGAATCACTAAGCCTGCTGGCCCTCTGGTTGTTAATGTTGCTCATTGTTTGGGAATTAAGGGCCATTTGGGCACATTGTTAGAAAACATGCAAAATGCTGCTTCTATGGTCTTTCATGGATTTTTGCAACAAATGCTCATATTATTGACTAGGTCAACATATATATAGATCAAAGTCTGAAACCTTTGTAAACACATATTTGGTATACTTGTCTATATAGTCAGAGCGAGAACCATGTGGTCCATTTGGGGTGTTCATGAATTAAGGGCCCTTTGGGCCCATTGTTAGAAAACATGCAAACTGCTGCTCTTATGGTCTTGCATGGATTTTTGCAATAAATGCTCATATTGACAAGTAGTGGTCCATTTGGGGTGTTTTGGGAATGAAGGGCCATTTGGGCCCATTGTTAGAAAACTTGCAAAATGCTGCTCCTATAGTCTTGCATGGATTTTGCAACAATTGCTCAAATTATTGACAAGTAGTGGTCCATTTAGGGTGTTCGTGAATTATGGCCATTTGAACCAACCATGAGAAACATGTAAAATACTGTTATTTTTCCTTGAATGACACACGCAAATCCACCAATTTGGGAGGGGAGGTGAGACTTGTAACGTAAAAAAGAAAAGTGTGTGTGGGGGTTAATGAGAAACATTTAATTTATTTGAGGATAATAAAAGTAGACCATGCATATCACATTACAGCTCTGGAAGGGACTGTGACGTGTCTATGTCCCCCTACCCCAGTCAAAAAGTATTGCGGTCACCATACTTATTTGATGATCAATGTTGCTCTTTTGAAAAAAAATACTGGTCTTTTAATGAATTTGGTGAATCAATGAGGTGTTTTGGAAGAAATGTTGATAGTAAGTTATTATACTAGCACTTCCGTACTTTGAAAGTAAAGTACATGGGCCCAAATCATACACTATGGCTGGTCAAGTTTCGTTTCTTTTCTTTATAAATGGATGACATATAGTCATGATCAAATTATAAACAGACAAGCTACATCTTCTTAAAGCTGGTGTAAATTAAATTGAGTATTTCCTTCAAAAGTTTGAATGAGATGAAAAGGATTATAGTGTTTTTTTCTTTATTTGGTTTATGTTATATTCAAATTAGCATACCTATAACATGAAAGGGATTCACCCAAAGCAGCAATAGCCATGTACAGTTTGTCTGTACAAAATAATAACTGCTATATAAATAATATCGACCATAAGTTGTCATGTATATATATATATATGTTCCGTGCGGTCCAGACCATGATTCATGGCCCAGCTTTACAGGTATGAAGGTTAATGCCGTCCGTGGTCACGTTGTATACTAAGGTCCGCACCACCATCTTGATCAATGGGAAATGGGTACATATAGTGGGGGAGGGGTATGTTTTACCAGGGGCGGGGGAACATACCTCCCCAATATTGAGTGGGGAACATCCGATGACCCCCACCCCAGTAATTCCCAAATCCCTTTCCTTGGACCATCTAAACGCTAATCTGATATAGAATTAGAATAAAAACCTGAACTTTTTGGCTCTCTTCGCGCGTTCGATCTTTTCATTTCCCCGGTTTTCTGATCTACGTTAGAATTTCATCTAACCTATCTTCAAGTATGTACCAATTACACCCATAACAATTCTGGATATACCGACTGTTTGGCCTAGTGGTTAGAGCATCCGTCGTACAGCAGGGAGGTT
>WXZC020000790.1:0-10787 GCA_011317855.2 Paelopatides confundens | reverse complement strand
GAACTTTGATAATTATTATTTCATTAAACTCAAATATGAATGTTTTGAACAATTTTGTACATGAAATTTACCCAAAGGGTGCCCTCTATTTGATACTTTTTGGTACATATACCGAGTTACAGGATATCATATTTGGTACTTGCATCTCTTTAGATAGATGAAAGGGTGATGAATCTCATGTGCAACATGCAAAATTAAATCTTTTCGATTATAGATAGATCTACTTACTTGATCACAATGAACCACACCCTCGTCCAAAGAACGTTGAAAAATCACAATGAGCGGACCAGCAAAGACACTAGCAAAAGTCTTTAGCATAAATGGATGCACCGTATCGGGACCAGCAGCCTAGTTAAATCGACCAAGACAGCTCAACTTCCTTTTAACATCACCAACTGTAAACACTACAGAACGTATAGATGAAAGACACTGATTCACATTAACATGTAAAATTCCACCCGACGTGAAGTGTAAGTTACAAGCCACTTCGGCTTTCCCACATGTGTGACAGCTTAGCGTCGTAAAATAACTATAACTAACTAACATCAACTTGCACAAAGACTGAAGCAAAAACTTCGTTAAGAATATCTGCCATACGCTGATTTTCAACTACAAGTGAACCTGCACTTCTGGCAACTGTGTCTTTTACCTTTTGCTTAGACTGGACATCATACCCAAAAAAAGCGTTATGAATAACCTTGATATTTGAATCAAGTTTCTTCTCAAAACCAAACTTAGCAGTTGAAATCAAACGTCGAACCAACTTAAACTGCGCATATAGTAAGCATGCCATCCGAGTTAGAAGCCTTGTAGTTGCGCCAAAGTTTGCGCATTTTCCTGATCTCTCTAAAAACACTCCTTGACATCCAAGCTGGTTTTCTTGTGTATATTTCTTAATGGTACAACATTTGTCGTAATATAAATAATTATACCAAGGAAGAATGACCAACAATCAGAAACCTAGCACCAATACCATTAAACTCACACACCCAATCAATATTACTATATAAGATATGCTTGAATACCATCAATATCAGCCATGGAAAAATGTGGAACAACTTCATATAAGCAAACTGTCTACCAATAATTTCAAAACTAATAACTTCATGATCACTACTACCCAATTTACCAAGACTTAGCACATTATCTACCACACAGTGGGAATATTACTCAAAAGAAGATCCAGAATATTGTCACCCTAGGAAAATCAACATCATGTTGCATAAAAAAAAAGCAATCCTGCAAACACTCGTAAAACCGACCTCCTTTACCTCCGCAAGCAGCGGTATCCCAAAGAAATATCAGGATAATTAATGTCACCCGTAAGCACTAGAAACACCTTTAAGAACATCAAACAGCATCAAGTCATTATCACCAGTATTAGGTGAACGGTAGACAATACCAATTACCAAAGGCGATCCAACAGCACAACCAGTGGGAATTAAAGTGGACCAGTACCCCAAATACCACTCGACCGCTCGCCCCAGTATTTTGATGTTGTTAATTAGCATTCATGAATAATTAATTAAGAATCCTAACATTAATCATTTCTTTTAACTTATTCATGTAACCTACAGCCAGATCATTATTCCAGAACGGCATTTATAACCGGCCACCTCTTTGTTTTGCTGGTACTTTGTATTCAATAACATATGCCTACATAGGGATGGGGTTTCAATTCCTTCTAAATAGTCACAAGCTAGCTAACATCAGCTATGCAAGTTTTGAATCATCATTAATATTTTCTGAGTTATATATACTTCATAAATTGCATATTTGTTTTAGTGAGTATTATTCCTTGTATATAACCTAAGATGCGATGATGTCCACCTGTCAATGTGTGAGCCTCAACACAGAGAACAGTATGCCTACACACCACCTACTGATATATGATATGCCCCATACCCATTGAAAATTATATTATCTGGTTTAAACTCACCTTAAAAGGGTGTTCTCTTCTAAGATTGTTCCCAAGTCGAAGTCTCGGATCAAGTCCCGCCTGTAGCCAGTTTGTTTTATTTGGAATATTACCTTTTTACGACAAGTTACCTAATTTAAAATGGAATATTCCAAATAAAACAAACGGGCTACAGTCGGGACTTGATCCGAAGTCTCTTAGGTCATACTTGTAGAAAGTTGATACTTTTTTCATGTAAAAACGGTGGTAGAAACTTCAAATGCTGTGTTTACGTAGTGTTGTGTGCATCTGTTTCATAGAATAAAGCCAGGTATGAACCAAATAGAAAGCAGCATGCCAGAAAACGTAAATAACTTAACTTTGGACCACTTGCTCCATGGACCACTTATATACAATCCTTCTCACATCGAGATAGATTTTGTTTTCCGCAATCCGTAAACAGAAATGAAGCCCAAAAAATAGCCCACATAAAGCCCAAATGGGGCCATCCAAAACCCACTTGGGGCCACATCGGGCCCAAATGTGGCCCATGGAAAACCCATACCATCCCAGGTTTATCCATTTGTTTGTTGATAACTCAATTAGGCCCCATGTGTGACCCCAGATGGTTATCCCAATTGGGGCCCACGTAGGCCAGATGGACAGAGCTTTATATGCTACAATTGGGTAGTCCAGTTGGTGCCCACGGAGTAGCTCAGCCGTGGACCAATGTGGACCCACACACATGCATGATGGCTGTGTTAGGAGGAGTTCGTGACACTTTTTTTTCTCGAAATCACACACACACACACACGCATTTGTTTTACCCCACGCCCAAAATGGTAGTACTTCTAACCCATGTTTTTGTTTGACCATATTATACCCCCACCCAAATGGCCCGGAGTAATCCATCCACTTTCAGGTCAATAACACAAATGGTGAAATGTGGGCAGCAATTCAAACACGTTGTCTTTGCAAACTTGGTCAATGAAGTACAATATCTCATCCCATATACATTGCATGTAGGGCTGAGATAATAAATGTTGTGTGTTACATTTTCACTGAAATTGATAACACTTCAAACGTTAACAAATGGGACCCCCCCCCCCCAAAAAAAAACAATCACGGTGCCCCCCCCCCCAAAAAAAAAAAAAAACAAGGTGTCATAAGAAAGATAATATTAACATAGCCTACATGAAAGACGTATGAGATATATTCCTAATTCAAGTAAATTGCTTCTCAATCTATCGTTACATGCTTTACAAATCTCGGGCTTTTACTAGTAGCCTACTGGTGGGAACTTTGGGACTTCCCCAATATTAGCCTACTTAGGAAAATATTATTCATCAAATCCGTTAATCACGAATCTGCTGTAGGTGAAACTTAAATACTCTTACGAATTTACGTAACAACGTTCAGCTCGATTTACGCGCGATTCTTAAAATAATAATCCTAAATTGCAATTAAATATCAAACTGCAGCTTAATGAATAATGTACTATTTCGTTGCTAACTATTTAAGTTGACAATTAACGTGTTTTTCAAATCGTGTTACCTTAATAATTAAGTTCTAACAAATAACAAAGACAAATGCCTCCGCTTTTAGGTAACAATTAGCTTTCTTTTTCTCAAGTATGCGAAGTCATGCCAAGCACATAATTAATCATTAGCCTCTGCTCAAATACTGATTATTGTTTTTGCCCTCATCTCGCACAGTACACAGCATAATGAGACTAACTCAATCTCATCGTGACAAGGCCAGATACGTCTATAGTATAGTATAGAAAATAAGGATCAGAAAGGACAATGACATCATAATAGATCCTGAACCACAATCTCCCTAGATTTTACCACTAACAGAAGCATCAATTCCATTATTGATTACTGCTAACATACACCAATACTGGCAAATAATTCCGTCCATCCACCACTCTATGTGAAACTTGAAGTACTTTCTGACATCTAACCTTCAAAAATCCTTGTTTAACTAAGACCACGGCCTCTGGTATGAGTATTGCACGAAAGGGTGAAAAACAAATCGTCAAAAATGAGAAAAACCATACTATTAAAGACCTACAAAATATCAACCACGTAGACGTCTAATTTCCAGTACGTTTCAGATGCACCAGCGTCTGTTAATAAGACGGGGAACTAATAGAACTGATTAATTTTCTTCACTATAATCATTTCTTCACTATAATCATGTCGCTAGTCAGATACGGATTCCATGCCTTAACAGCATACTCCAGATGAGACCTCGTCATCTATTTATACAACCTAAGAAAAACATCCTTATGAAGAAACTTGACTAATCAACCCTAAAATTATCCTGTTTGAATCGACACACTGTTTATAAGGTTAAAGCGATAAAGGTATTTTTCCTGCTGAACTACGTCCAACATTCTACCATCAATGCTATATACATTCCTCAAATTACTATCACATCAATGCATAACCCTACACTTGCCAACATTGAATAACATACCGCAAACCCTTGAACAGTTTTTAAAATTTATTATCCAGATCAGTCTGAAAGTCAACATCATCAGACATAGGACAAACCGCTCTATAAACCTTGGTGTCAACTGCAAATTTGTTTTTATCTTCGAAACATTTCTATCAGAATCATCCAAATCGTTAATATAAGTAATAAACAACAATGGAGCCAGAACAGATCCCGAGGGACACATGTAACACCTATGGAAGGAGAAAGGGATCGACCACCACTGATAACCACTCTTTGCTTTTTTACTTCCTAACCAGTCACCAGTCCACTTTAACAAACAACTGACCATTGGTCACGGTACACAAACCTTCCAAATTGACCAATTACCGATTATGAGGAACCTCATCGAAAGCCTTCTGAAAATGTAAAAAATACCGCATCAACGGACGTACTGTACTTTATCGGGACCAGCAGCCTTAAATTGACCAAGACAACGTAAATTCCTTTGAACATCACCAACTGTGAAAACTACTGAAACACCAGACAAATCAACATCATCTTGCACAAAGACTGGAACAAACACATTAAAAATATATCCCATACCCTGATTATCAACTACAGATTAACCTGCAGCAGACTTCCTAATAGTGGACATACCGTGTCTTTTATATTTTGCTTAGACTTAACATACCCGAAAAAAAACCTTAGGATTATCCTTGATATTCAAGTTTCTTCTCAAAACCAAACTGAGCGGTTGAAAACTAACGCCGAACCAATTAATTTAACCTGCTCATTAAACATAGTAAGCATAGCATCCGAGTTACTTTAAGTTTTGTAGTTGCGCCAAAGTTTTACTTGACTTACGCTGCCTATTTCTTAGCAGTACAAATTGTGTTGAAATATAACTTATACCAAGACAATTAAACTCGCACACCCAATAAATCCCTGGTCTAAATTCCAGTTGAGCCCACTAACTGGGCTCAACTGGAAATTGGAACAATCCCAGTTGTATCAGAGTTGAAACCAAGTTGGTTACAATTGAACCCCAGTACATCCCAGTTGGCCCTAGTTAGATCCCAGTTGACCCCATTTACTCAGCTGGGAATTGGAACACAATGTCAACTACAATGTACACCAGGGATATTACCATCAATATCTGCTATGGAAAAATTTGGAACAACTTCGCTACTCATAGAAGCCAACTGTCTACCAACAATTTCAAAACGAATAACTTCATGATCACTACTACCCAATTTACCAAGACTTATCACATTATCTACCACTATTACTCAAAACACGATCAATAATATTGTCACATCTTGTAGGAAAATTAATATACTGTAGAAAAAGCAATCCTGCAATTCTGAACAATCTTTCCCACCCCTCCTCCCCAACCCCGCCCCTATTCGACTCCTTCCTCTACTCCCAGACCACTAAAATAATTCAAGATGACCCAACATTTAGCCATTCTCGACCATATTCCACTTGTCATTTACCACCCATTCCTCTTTACCCCCAGATTCTTCCGATCTCATATCATGTATCTCCAATACCCTTACTACCTCCAACTCTCTCAACCCCGGTCTCAACCTCGAGCACTGACAGACAAACACACAACCATTTGAATTCGCCAGCTCCATGCTATCCACACAGAAACCTCAAACACAACCCACGTGTGTGAAGAGAGGATACATACATATGCGATAATAATTAAAACGCAGATCACAATACTGGAGAAGAGAAGGAAGGGCTATATTGCCAGGGCGCGAACAATGTTCAGGTTCCATGCTCTTGAATAGTAAGGCATTCCAAATCAGGCCAGACCGTCTGGTTACTAGTTTGAAAAGCTCATTATTTTTATTTGATTTTTTTCTGGGGGAGGGGGGTGGGGTGGGTCTCTCTCGCCCCTATGGCCAGCCGCCGCTGCTTGAAATGGTGGTTAAATGTGTTTCAATCAACATAAAACCAACATATCTTTGGTATCCCCCTCAACATTTTTAGATTGTATCATACGTCACTGTTTTTAATCCTTTCTTTGTTTTTTTTTACATCAAGAACAATTGTACATGTTATGTCAATTAAAACAACTGTGTAAACTGTATATACTGATCTGGTTGAAATATGATTTTGAAATTGAAATTGAATTGAATTGAAAAGAATGATTCAGAATGCAGACAAGTTTTGAGACCAAGTGTCAATATACACTGATATGATTTAATGTTCTGGCAAAGAGTTCCATAATATAGGGGAAGCTGAACCGAAAGAACGTGCACCGTAAGAAGTTGAGGTGGGGGGGACAAACCAAGCAAATATTTGGATGAAGAGCGTAGCTTCCTAGAAGGACGATGAGAAGAGATGAGGTTGCACATATAAGATGAAGCTAGACCATGAATACATTTATACGTTAACAGGAGAATTTTGAATTTATTACGCTGCTCAACCGGAAGCCAGTGTAGGTTTTTAAGAAATGGGTAATATGTGTGAATTTTCTTGTACGACCGACGAGACGATCAACAGTATTTCTGGATTTTCTGAAGCAGTCTGGTTTGTGATTTAGGAAGACGAAAAAGTAATGAATTACAGAAATCATCTTTGAGAAATTTAGCCGTTATATTATCCAATCCCAGGCCTCTGTTACGTTTAACAATTCACCTGAAGTAAAACCTTCACTAACATTAGTAAGTTAGTAAGTCTGAACTGATTTTGAGATACACTGCTGTAATGATGTTTAAACATGTTAGAATCTGTATCATACAATCCAGACTGAGGAGTTTATTAAGTATATTTGCAACTGATGTGAAAAAGTACTAAAATACTTAGCAATAAATTAGGAACATTGTCAATATTAATAACAATATTCCCAGAACAATTGGTTTTATTTCTATACCCAAGATCTCTTAGATCTTTCCTAAGTTTATTTTAATCATTCATATGTTAATATAATTTACTAACAAGGTAAGTTTGTTTTGCCACTTTCACATTTTTTTGAACCAAATTCAAAACTTGACAATATACGACACGAACGCAAACGATTATCACGAATCCTTATATTAGATAAAACTTTATCAGTAATCAATGGTTCGGTACGTTGTTTTATCATCACATCCTTAATTGGAGCTATAACAATGTTTAATAAATTAGTAAAATGCTTGAGAGAATCATTGACGTTTGTGCCAAGAAGCACTGGATTCCAATTTAATTTTCGTATCAATAAAACATAATCATATTTATTACAATTTTTCATTGATCTAATTAGACTGGTGTCTAGATATTTTCCTTGTGCAATACGTTACAAAATGATCACTGATACCAATTTCAATTACACCAAAGTCGGAAATTATTTGTATATTATTTCATATTATATGGTCAATGGAAGACTACATATAATCAGTAACCTTCTTTTTTCTTTGATAAGATGTTCTAAACCATGTTTATTTATAATATAGTGATACCTTCTAAAAATGGGTAACTGTTTATGTAGAACACCAATGTTAAATTCACCCAAAATAAGTATTTCCTGATCTGGATTCATTTCAGATAAGGTTTCATCAAACCGATCCAAAAAGTTTGTTTGTGATGGAGGTCTATAACAGTTTCCAATTAGAACGGGTTTGGACTTTGGTAGACGTATTTAAAACCACTGAACTTCCAGATCATCGGGGAGAAAGTCATACCTTACAGGTAATTTCAAATACTTTTATGATAATCACCAAACTCACAATTACCCAATCAGAGGCGACCATATGCATCAAGCTTTCTGTAAGTTAGCCAGCAGCCAAATGTTCATAACATATAATGGACCCGCAATTTGAAATTCTGCAACATAATCAATTATTTCAAGCGTAAGCTAAAACTCTACCTATTATCAAAATACAATGTTGATTAACTTCTTTGTTATGTATATTTCCTTTGTTTAGTTGTACATAGTTTTATTGTTTTTGTATTGTTCTGTATTTATATGTTTAGTATATTCAATATATTATGTTTTGTTGTATTTAAAGGGGGACCATACATAAGCTCATTGTAGTTTCTTTAGTATCCCCTCAACATTATCAGATTGTACCATACGTCACTGTATTTAATCCTTTCTTTGTTTTTTACATCAAGAACAATTGCACATGTTATGTCAATTAAAGCAACTCTGTAAACTGTATACACTGATCTGGTTGAAATATAGTTTTGAAATTGTTACAAACACAATAGGGCTTCTTGTTTTTGGCACACAATATAAAAAAACTCCGCTTAACCCATAAGCCTACGATACTTTTAAAAAGTGTAGCTAATTGCCTAACGTCTACTTTATATACTGGATAATTTTCCATTACCTTTTTATCATTTGTTAAACTTTTACCTGATAAATGTACTTTGTTGTGCCAGAATAAATACTTCATAGTGTTCGCACGGAACATTGCACTTGTTACTTGTGTTAACCTGATTGGAAGAGAAAAATAGGAAAATGCTGTTTTAGTAACGAAACGCAAATAGCTACGTTTAATAATGTTCGGCATGCTTATATAAATAAACCATTCTAACAAAAATAACAGAGAAAGGGATTGATGTTTCAATAACGTTGAGATACATTTATTTCATATATGTTACTTTAGAATTATTTACGTACCATGGAGGGAAAATTGCTATCTGCTGTAGATGAATGCTATTTTTAGAAACAGTCATAGCTTAAAATTGAATCATTTTCATCAATAACAACCTATAAATTGATTGGTTGCTAATGAATATGGTGGGGTCTTCGAAAAAAGAGAAACAAAATTCACCGCTTACTCGATGGTTCCCCACCAGATCTACTCCCACCATGATGAACAAGTTTTGAAAACGTAAAGCAATGTCAAGAGGAAAGTGTCTCAATGTGTTATCTTGATAGTAGTAGAGACACACTACATCGAATTATAACCCTAAATCCAACCCACCGACCACACCTTACCCCTTCCCCCACGTCAAACCGATGGTACCCTCTTCTGATATCTCTATCATAGAGCCTACACTTTTACCATTACTATACGATAGTGTGGCGTTAGGCTATGGTGTCACCCATGAGGCATGACGTGGCTAACTAGTGGGGAGAAACATTAGCAGAAATACTCGAATAACACACAGATACCGTAATTGAAAGTAAACTTAAATATAATGAAATGTATTGACTTCTTATGTCTCTTTTTAAGATTCTCAGAATGGATATATATTTCACAACGGTTCCCTTGTGCCTATATAACTTATGTGGCACTGCTCGTGAATTTTTACGCATGAAACAAATTACTTATATATGGGAACATGCGATGCTTACATTTGTTCACAATTGAATACGTACCGCTTCATTACTTAGTTTACATAATTGGGTTGAATGCGCATGTAATTCACAGTATATAACTCTAGTTCGTATAACTCAATATAGTAACCACCTCCCACATAACATAATGGTCCGTACCCACAATTGAATACGATTGACTAAACGCGTATGTACCTTTGGCTCGCAACCGCAATTCCTACATATAACTCGTACATGTCACATACGTTTTAATACATTTACCAAAAATGTAGGTACTATAGCCTTTAACAGTAATGCGCACTACTCAACATAAATATCACATATACAATTTGATGCAATTAAACTTAACATAAAGGTCGCATATACAATGTAATGCAATTGACTGAACGTGTATGTATCTTACAATTTGGTAACTACTTCTTATAACTATAACAATGACATATATATGATTTAATGTAATGGGTGATGTCACCTTAAATTTCCCCTAGAATAAATACGCCTTGATCTTTCCGCCTCACCAGTGAATCAAATTCATTGACTACCTCAAGCTAATGAAACGTCTCATATGACTTTCACTCTGCTGAGATAGGCAAATCCACTATACTCCCATACCAATATACACTATTGTGTAAATGACGGTGCTCATGTTAAATCACCTACTATACGATAACAGTATACAAATGTGGAGATAACAATGCTAGTTTAAACAATATATACTATGCAATGTACAATATTACTATGCACTGTTGTGTAAAGGGCGATGATCGTTTTCACAACGCCCTATCAGTGGTTATGCGAGTAGTGGTACTACATCAGACCCTTTGGCAGCATGCCCGCACCTTGTTTAAGTTCCCGGTACTGGATTCCCTACTTTCTGCCTACTTGACAGCTCTCTGCAGCATGTTCCCTCACTGAACTCTCGGTACTGGGTTCCTTATATGTATTTCCAATATAGCCTACTTTACCAATACTTCCCTCAGTTTCCGCTAGTATGAAAGGGGTTCTTGCACATAGTGACGTTGTCCGTATAGTACCATCAGTGAACTAATGTCGGACAATAAGGCTCACGTTTTAAACTGGGTCAGACTTCGGCTGCCCAAACTTTCAATATTTCCTTGGACTGGATAAACACGAGTCCATAGTCCGTAAATAATCACGTGGACT
>WXZC020000789.1:0-10787 GCA_011317855.2 Paelopatides confundens | reverse complement strand
AAACCATCGTGGACTGGAATCACCTTAATGATGAAACAGTGAACAGTACCAGTGTTGAAAGATTTAAAGGAGCACTTTTGCGGCTGACATTCCATGACTAGCGTCTCTCTCTCACCCCGTTGCGGCTATACCAGTTTTGGGTTCTAGCGACGTTACCATTTCAGATTCAGATTCAGACAATGGAATTTCCAGTGGCAGAACATTTTATCCTCCACATTCACAATATTCATTGCCATTATTAAAGGACTCAACCAGACGAACAGGACAGACAAAAGAACTTCGAAACGCAGCTATCCTAGCTCACATGTTTATGGTTTAAATAAAGATCTTCTTTCCTGGCAAGTTCCCAACTGTAAGAAAAAAATGTCACTCCTCTCCTGATGAAGGACCAGGAGGTGTGATTGTTTAAAATATTTTGTTCGATTCGAAGGCATTAACGTACGCGGGCGCCTTCGCTCTTAATTATATCATGCTAAATGGATATTCTAACGTGGTCATTCCGCAAGCACCGAGGAGTTAGGTACCCCAGCATTCATTCGTATTTCTCTACACAAAATAAAAAAAAACCCAACAGTATGTGGGCAATTTGAAGTTACTGCGAACTAAATGTTTTACTGATCTTATGTGTGCTATCATTTTAGAACTGTCCGTTGACATACATACCTGATATGGACATTCGACCTAAGGTGGGCATACCATCGACCTATAGTCTTACACAAGTTGGGCTTACTGCCTTAATTTTTTATTTCCGCATATTAGGGTCGTTTAAACAAACATTAATAGGCGGGGTTCTACACTTACCAACCTGTCCAAGCCTGCAGTTTCTCGCGTAAAAAACAGCTAGTTTTATCAAGCTTTGATTTATGGGATTGTATCCACGGATGGAAATAACCTAGCATAACAGGTTGCTCTTTAGGCCTTCTTTATCCACATATTCGGTCTGCTATGATGCATCTATTACTACTAAGATAGTTGCAGTTCCCCATGTTTTAATCTGTCTAGCTCCCCCGGTACATGATACAAACTCTTTTAGAATGCGCTTAATAACCACCGCAAACCATACGCCACATACAGTAATACAATTGAATTTCCAGTGGCAGAACATTTTATCTTCCCCATTCACAACGTTCATTGCCATTATTAAAGTAAAACCAGAGAGACAGACAAAATAACTCTTCGAAACGGAGCTATCCTAGCTCACATGTTTATGGTCCCCATGTTTTAATCAGTCTAGCCACACTATTCCCCAGAATAATATTTTGTGCGCCGCATAGGTACCTAGTGAGCTCACCTGGTAACTATGATGCGCATCATCGTTAACTCGTGAGCTCACCCTATGCGGCGAATGTGCGTTTAAATGTATAGGCCTAGGTATTATTACCGAAAACTGTATATTGTGCAAATTACAGAGTATAACAGTAAAACTATTATATCAGGGGTGGTATATGTGTTTTTAAATTCCCGAATTTATTAAACAAATCAGAAAATTCAATATTTAATCTTGTAGTTAACAATTAAATAATGTGTAGCAGATAATTAATGTCCAAATGAGGGAAGTTGGCGAATATGCTATTAGAATAAACGAAGACGATGTAATCTGCAAGTCTTCATCCTCGCGGTCTTCTGTTCGGTCAATGTTTTGTACATCTAATGAAAGGCAAGTGAACGTCTCGAGGTCATAAACTTCGCCTTCAATCTCACAGATACATTGTCGATTTTCAAAAACAGCATTTTCTGGACATCCAAGGGTTTCAAGGTTAACAATATTTACTGTAAAGAAAATAGAGTAATATTTTACAATAGTATGACTGGAGGTGGATGAAATTTGTGGCCGGAGCAGGGGAGTCACGCGAATCTGGAAAACGCAGTGCTCTGTTCTCAGAGAAAACGTTTTAATAAGAGTAAGGGGTTTTTATAATCAAACTAGTGGCATTTGTATTGATCATAATGCATTAATATGTCAAATATACCTTGAGGTTCTTTGACAGACGTCCATATATCTCTTCGTTCACGATTGTGGAAATTATAAATCATTAATTGGTTTTCTGCTGGATGAGTAAAGCTCTGGCTCCTTTTCTTCCTTGCATCTATTTCAATTAGTCTGGGGGTGAAAAGTAATCGAGCCGTAAAAATGCACTAATTTTTCCCTTTTACACAAAAATATAAGAAAGTTAAACAATTAACGAGCATTTGTGTTTTACAATCTTTGTGTGGCCAGAACGAGATTTACAATAAGACGCTAGTCCGAAAAAGACGCGCATAGGTCCCTAGTGACTGCACCCAGGTCACGAATATTTGTTTAGGTTCGGTCCCTGAGTTAGTGTGCAGCTGCATAGGCACGAGGTTCCCACAAACAATACCGTGCCCCACTAAGATGGTGAAGGTGTACAAATAAGTATCACAATACTAAAGTACACCGAGTGCAATTAAAACAAACCTCACCACTGACTAACAATCAAAGTTATTATTGCGAAACCATCAACGCAGTTCATGTCGCAATCGCGTAAGTGGTCACATTATAACGCCATAAAACAGGCTGTGCCCCCGACTGTCGGATTTGTCGGAACCCCAAAAAGGTTCTTTCTCACTATACTAGACCTTGCCTTCTGTATTAGAGACTCCATACCAGCTGTGCATCGATCACCTAACACTACCCCTGTCCCGCTATCAGACTCCTCATCCCCGTAAAATTGAAAAAAAAATGCCCTTTCTTTTGCTTACTACAAACTATCGGTAAACCGCCAAAAGGTACCGTATTAGGTAAACTACTTACAAAATTCTTGACCCCTGTACGAAAGTCTTCCCCCACTGCAAACATTATGGCGCCACCACAGAATAGCCTATGCATATACTATATCGGGACGATTAAGCAGCTGTTAGTGTGCTTATATCTTACTCATAGACGGTGGTTAGTGTGTATTCCAGTCGAGTCTGGGAAAGAGCACTGTTGATGAAATCCATTTGGTAGATGCTAGTTGCCCGATCGTAACCATGGTAGGTTAACATCTGTTGAGTCGTCTCGTTACCGTCTGGGCTCCATTCGTCTTGAATGTGTGTTAAATTGAACAGTGACGTAGTGGTGTTTTCGCCATCCTCGATAAACGAGTAAATGAAGTCTGGATCGTAGTAGGCGATGTACCGATATGAAGTTGCCACTTCCAGACACCCCTGAAAATAGTTTCGAAATATATAGTCTTCTCTGGTATACTGTACTTTAAATTTAATATTCGCACGTGTTAAATGAAAATATGCATGATAATTTAGAAGGCATGATAATCTAGAAGCCGCTTACCGCCGCGTTCTCAGTTTTGTCGTCTTTGCAAACCATAAACAACATTAATTTCAAGTCGAAGTCCTCCCTTAAGAATTCTGGTTGATATCTGAAGGTAAAGAAAACTAATATTAAATGTTACACATGGTGTGTTAAGTTTAGTTGCGACCTATAACGTTTTAATGTGATGGGATAGAGTACTTCCCAGTTCCTGCCCTGCCGGGTACAAGTTTCAAAACTGCCTTCTACGAGACTCGTGCGAAACGGCAATTGAAAAAAATATAATTCACAACCGACAAAACCCATCATTTTTGGCACTGTACCACTGTTTTATATTATTTTAACATACCGTACTTTCATAGAGACTTTCTCTAAATGATTCACTCCTCGTCTACCTGCCTTAGCACCACCTCTTAGATCATCTCCATTTTCTCCTTGCAAGGAGAAAAGTTCGATACGAGGCCTGTCCAGCTCACTGTCAAGTACTTCAACAACCGTCTATTAAAGAGGTGTAAAAGACATTTTAATAAAAATGAGACGCAAGTTCGGTTTTACTAGTAAATCTGTAATAAGGCAACATCACTCATCGACAGAAATACCAACCTGGATGGTTATGTTCATGGAGATGAGGAAAGGATCGATCTGACTCTCGGTACAGACTGAGGGAGGAGAAGCCGTTGGGTCTGAGCACTTATTTAACTGGAAACTAAAGCTGAACATACCTATCATAAAGAAAAGCATTTGTAAAATTTAGTCAACTTAAAAATGTTTGGTAATTGAGGGAGCACAGCCTCTTCCAATTAAGGTTTGTTAAATCCTTACCAGTTGCATCAATTGGAACGCCATCCTCTACTACGTGGTCTGAAACATCTAATACTAACTTAAAGTACCATCTCTGTTCACATCGAGTAACACTGTTGGTAACAAAAGAAATGGTAATCGCATGATGCTGAACAAACTGTGCGGCCACTTTACTATGTGCTATTTTAATTGGATTGATCGAAGTAGGACTAAAATACATTAAAATTGAGTATATGTAAAGGGGTTGAAGGGGGAAAATGTCACCTATCATTGTTGCCTAGCTTTAAATTCGTGTTCTATAAAAACGAAAACATTCATTAAGTGTGGTGTGTAAATATCCCCTCAAGAAAATCCCGCCTATGCACCGGACGAACACTGAATATACCGATTATATAAAATCACGTTACTTGATAGCCGACCATGTATGCGGATGCTGCAGTAAAACCCCAAAGAAAAAATGTGCATATATTATGTGGACTATCAGACATGGATGTTTTTCGGCATTTGAAAAAAATGTTTTGAAAAGGCAGCTAGCTAGTTTACTTACATATGAAAGAAACATTGGATGGTGCCGTAAGATCCTTCTAATACGGTGTCCAACTGTGTAACGTTATCACGTGATTCGTATTGTAATGAATTTAATATATAGGCCAACAGCTCTCCTTCTGTAGACTCCACGGTTGTTCGAAAATGAATTTCAACATGCGCTTTACCTGGTACTGGCAAGACCTGTCGAGAATGATATTTTCAGGGAGGTTATAATCTGTATAATTTTGGCAAAGGGAATTGTTCCAAGAGTAGGCTACATTCTTCTTCCTATAGTTTCAAGGACGGATCGGGAGAATGTAAAAATGAAGGGTGAAGAGTAAACAAAATATGTCTATATTGGGATCCCTTTTTCCAGGGAGGGGTGCGAAATAACATTAATGTTGACCTATCTATAGTGCCATACGAGGTATTTGCTGTGTTGCATATTTACCAGATAAACTGGGTATAAATTCGCCATGTAACGAGGATTGGGGTGTTTTAAACTTGACAACAGATCTGAAATATTTAAAAAATGTCAAAAAAAGGTATCAAGTGCATTATTGTATTTTTCTGATTGAAGAATCCCCCTGTAGTATTATTTAATAAGCTAAAATGATATTCTGCCGTTTTACTACTGAGTCTATCGAAACCTGTATGTTGCCATTTCCTTACGTCTACAATGTAAGGCTCAATGATGACGTAATCAAGAACTGGTTTGACGAGAGCGGTGGAGCTGAGTATAAAGTTGACTATGGCGATCCTTGATATTCTGTAGATTAGCTCAGTACTGGAAGAAACCCACGACGAACCCTGCAATCAATACACAGAAATGGGATTCAGGATATAAACGAATTGCATGCATATATGACTACTCGTTTTAGTTGGACGAATTAACGTAAATAACCTAATTTGGGACCCACATCAGGTTACACTTCGGTTATTTAGAAAGTGATATCCTATCTGAAATACATACCTGCGATCCATCTTGAGGATCTATTGGGCGGACGTTTGTGAAGTGTATTGTCGTTCGAAATTCTACAGTGTCTGTGGTGTTACTGAACTCCCATATCGACCGGGAAAGAGAATTTGTGCAGTTGAAAAAGAAGCCGAAATTCCCTGAAAATTGAAATTTACTTTATGTCAACTTTAAAAGAAACTCACTATAGCTATATTTGATAATCATGAAAAATCCGTGCGCGAAGCTATATCAGTCTAGCTGTGGGGGTCTGATTTTGGAATACCGACAGCTTAGTATGCAATACAGACTATGCCTACATAATTACGTCCAACTTCATATTTACGCGTACAACAGGCCGACATCAGACATTACCAAAATAAGTTATAAACCTACCCCCTGCTAGACATTGGAATCGCAAAATCGATAAGCTATGCATATGGGGTTATTCCGTGTACAGGAAGCAATACTCTTATCACTAGGTGGATGACTTTCACTAAGAACCATTTTACAGCTTAGTGCGCCCAAATATTTAGCACACAAAGTATTTCCCTGCGCTTCTAAATTATCCCAACGAAAATAGAAACAATACAAGTAGTTACTAAGCCACTCATGAATATTAACCAACATTATAATTATAATTCACGAACCCAACAGTAATGAACCCAACTATAATCCTCCCCTAAGCTAGTTACCAACCAAAATAACACTTTAGACTTCACGACCTGTCACAGACTTTTGTTTTGGTGGTTCCTACCTTTAAAAGTCAAAGTATAGTCCTGACGTTCGAGGATTTCCCCTCTGATATCGTTGTCATCGTAAGTAGATCCTCTACCGTATTGGGTAAACAAACGCTTCAGTCCATTTTGTTCCGCATTAAGAATCTCGGCACGAGAAATATTTAATTCCCTGAAAGTAATAAAATCGAAGTGCAAGTTTATGGTTTATTAAAGGGTGGGCTTGATACATTAGAGACTAATAATGTAAAACGGACTTGAAGTCCTATACACCCTTGTTGAGTTGTATATACCAATCCTTAAGTATTCCTCGCAGTTGCTGACCAAATACTCCAGTACCCCGTGTACTCACCAATAGCGGAATTTGTTCCGGAAAATCTGACCAATTTCTACATGGTACAATTATGTAGCTTTATCATATTGCGCGTACGATAACCTAACTTCATTGGAACAACCTTAAATTAAACTTACTCAAAGTTGCCCAAATCCGTGAAGTAATATCCTGGTCCGAATGCTTGGTGAGTAAAACCTCCTTGACCAATGACACTAGAACATTCACCAGAGTTTGCAGGTACAATATCTCCAGTTGATTCTTCGACAGCAAACCTTGAAGTATTCATGTTATATGGCTCGAAGTCTACTACCCAGTATTCCTTTTCTCCGATGGTATCCTGAAAGAATTTTAATTATATATATTATTGGCAACGTTGAAATACAATTTTAATTTTCATAGTCTAGTCAAATTACGGTATATATATAAATGAATGCATAACTCCATTCCTACACTAGAACATACAAAGAAAAGGCTCACACGTGGGATACCAGTGTGACAAGGTTTATTTACCTGAAATATACAGTTAATTATGACTGGAAACTTACCTCGAGAACAACTGCAAAATTTGTCCTATCATCATTAATTTCGAAATTCTTGACGTAAGCTTGACCTACGTTACGAAATCTTTCGTCTACGACTTCATCGCGGATGGATGCGCCAAATTGAGCCCATGCACCACCAGCAAACCACAATAGAATAACAAGGATGCCTAAATCGAGAGTTCCCGAAAACATCTTGAAACCAAATTGCTGAGGAAAAAAGAAGGCTCAAGACGGTTAACATTCTTCCCTTGGCAAAGTGTCAAATGCAAACAAAAACGCTATGTTGTACCATTCCAATGGTGTTATGTCTTCCTTACACCCCTCCATATTCTCTCCACCGTCAGGTTCATTTCATGGCTAATATCACAAAGTGTAGTCCAACACACATGTATAGTACTACATAATACCTTTCACTACATCTGCTTTTAATATATACAAATGGGTGCGGTGCAGAAACAGCAACATTGGAAGATGTGCAGGGACGTCGATCACGGGGTGGGGGAGAGGGGGATACCGCCCAATATTTTGAACAGGGGACATCAGTCCAGTCAATTTAGTTCACTTTTGGGTTATGGTTAGGGTAAAATCTGGTACGGATTCTAAATTAGAGAATTTGTTTTAATTAGTTGGTAAAATGGCTCGTAAATATAAGAATGTATTGTAACAAGATAAGATTTAAAATTGTTAACGGAAACAAAACCCATAACCGAACCAGAACCTTTACAATGTATTCATAAAAAAAGCTGTTGCGTTTCTTACTCTGCTAGATGCCATCGGTGTGCTCGAAATAAGTCCGGACGACATAACGTGGTCACTTGTGATCACCTCTTACAGAAAAAAATGTGTAATTTAAACATTTGCCAATGTATTTATAAATACTTTTTGATAGTTAAAACCTTAATGAAAGTACAAATTATAGCAGGCTACAATAACACCACATCCCAATGGCGCTAGATACCTAAAACAATAAGTTTACTTACCAACACAGTATACTCACCAACACAGAGGAAACAAAAGCAAACTAACTAATCACAAGTTTGAAAGGTAATGGTGATGATGTGCGGAGATACTCATCCCTTTCGGTACCTATTAGAAAGAATGTATGGCTTGCATGTTTAATTTAATATGTATTGTTATTATTCATGAACGGGATTAGTTTATATCATATTAAAGTGAATACTTCACAATACTTACCAGTCGGTGTATATTTTATATCATCGCCCTATGCATTGCATATCGGAGGGAGAAAAGAAAACTGAATCCGACCAAATTAACAAAGACTTCGTGAATATTTAAAAATATATATTTTAATGTCATTTATATAGAAATAAGAAAATCAAAACAAAATCAAATCCTACAACAAATAAACTCTCTAAGCGTATTTTCGAAAACGCTTCTAAGAATTGGACCTTCGTCTGTCAATAGGTTTAAACCAATTTAAAGCACTTTTATTTTATACTAAAAAAAAGTGAAAAGTATTGCCTTTGTTACTTGCAGGGCAGCCTGATATAGTTGAATTGAACTTCAAGAATCACGGTGAAGCGTATAGTGGCGTCTGGTCACAGTGGCAATGGGGGGGGATTATCCCGAAAATGTTTCAATGAAGATAATAATAATGAGATTTTAAACTAATTACAAGTCGGGGCAGCCTGATTTGGAAAGATTTACCTTATATTTAAGGGCGGTGATTTGTTGAGTGGAAATGCGCGAAGCCTGAAAATGTTTGCGTGCTTCGCGCGCTCACAATCTTCTCTATTCTCTTCTCCAGTATTGTGATTTATGTTATAAACCTCATATTCATTTAGCCTCTCTTCAACCACGTACAAAGTTATATCAAACCCAGAGGCAGGGAGAGGTTGTGAATTATCACACGCCCCCCCCCCCCTCGTGCTATTTTTTCAACTATTAAAAATATCTCAACCAAGCCTCAGCGATGTTGCTGCACATATACTCTATATGCGAGATAAATGAGTTAACATATCAGAGCTGTGATTCAACCTGGGTGAAGGGAGTTGTGAGAAAGATCGAATGAGATGGGGTGTTCTCCTTCAAATATAAGAACATTTTGTATTTTGGAATATTGATTATAACTTGTATAATATATAGTGTATGGTTATATATCGAAATATATAATGGTTATGATGCAATATATTTAGTTTATGCATACACAATATATATAGTTTATGCATAACTGTTATATATGTTTTTATAACAGACTTATTTCAAACAACAATTTTGTCACAATTAGCAACGTGCCAAATGTGACAATATTATCAAAATATTTATTGATTATAACTTACGATATGGAATGGTTATGATTATAAGTTTTGATATATATCTGTTATGGCAATATGGCGTAATATATTTTGTTTATGCATAAACTTAATATATATAGGTTATGCATAATATATATTTCAAACAACAATTTTGTCACACTTAGCAACGTGCCAGGTGTGACAATATTACCAAGATATATTTTGTATATTTGAAAGGCAAAGACAATTTATGGCTAGAACGGGATTCGAACCAGTGACCTCAGGAATACATGTCCTGTGCTCTACCAACTGAGATATCCAGCCCTACGTTGGAGGAATATTTTGTGTTATCTTATTTTAATAGTTTTTTAGCTTTTTTTCTTTTTGTTTGTTGTGTTTGTTTTTAAACTTATTGACATTCTTGTTTTGATTTAACTTTATATTTAATTATTCTAATTCCCTTTGTCTTTTCTCTGCTTAATATATCTTTTGTTTTATCCGTTTTCCTTTTCATTAATTGTTTTCTTTGTCTGTTTCGTTTTAAAATGTTTGTTTATAGATTATTAGAATCAATTAACCAGTTCCACGAGGATGCAAATACTTGGACCAGGGAGATCATTTTGGTCTATAAATGTGATATGAAATATGCATAGATGTAGTGTGTAAATAACTACCCCACCCTTGCTGTATAGGGCTTTTAACATCTGATTTGTTTTCAGTTATATTTATTCATCTCACTTATAAATTTGATCAAGTCTTCATTATTTATTTGCCGATTTTGAGGGAGAAAGTGTCGGTATGGAGGGGAAGATACAATGCGTACCATAGTATATGGAACAACGCACTAGATATATACGAAATGAAACTAGTCAACTGATTTCACCACTAGGGTGGGGTAGGAGAGACAGAATGGGGTGCCTCATAGATGTCGTGTCCCATGAGTAAAACAACAATAAATCAGATCTTGTATATGGACCCTTTGTCGCACACTCCCGTCCCTTTACTGCACAGGGGCTATCTACTACAATGGTTGCTCAAAATTGAGGCATTTTAATCCATAATAACCTATACATGGATATGGTGGTATTGAATGGGGTTCTGAAAAGTTAACTAAAACAAAATAACCACCCCATCACCCCACCCCCGCCTCAACGAAAAAGAAAACCCTAAATAAATTACTATTTTTTTGCATTTTTTTTAAATATCTCTGTTGGTAGTACTTTAGACACCCCGTCACGTGTTTACACCCCTAAACCATCCCCACCCCACCCGAACCAAGGAATACCGGGTCCAAAAGTTTGGAAATGCTTTTTAAAAAATAGCCTAGCCCCGTACTTACAAGGTAAGCCTAGGCTTTTTCCACG
>WXZC020000788.1:0-10788 GCA_011317855.2 Paelopatides confundens | reverse complement strand
ATAGATTATAGTATAAACCATTATAAATGGTTTATATTATAAAGTTAATATATATGTTATAGTATAAACCATATATATGTTATATTATAAATCATTATAAAGGATTTATATTATAAAATTAATATATAAATGTTATAGTATAAATTCAATATAAGTAGGTTATAGTATAAACCATTATAAATGGTTTATTTTATAAAGTTAATATAAAGTTATAAAGTTAAAATATAACATATAAATATTGACTTTATAACCTATTTATTTTAAATTTATACTATAACATATCCACGTATTTTTTCGTCATAAACGGCACCCCATAATTGTACACGCCGAGTAACCTATATCGGTCAACATAATCTCAATAGTTTATAGATGTCAATATATAGGTTATGACTGAAACTGAGAGACTCCAACAAACAAAGCAACACGTCATCGACATGACACGCGAGTGGGAGTGGCTAATTGTGTATTGTGGGCGGGGATGGTTCTGGTTACGACTGTGCGCTGTTAGTCATTGTCACTATTTCTTTTCAGATATATTTTTGTGTCCCGGTTTTGCGGCTTAAACCGCCAGTCTTAGCCTCTCCATCCGTCTTCGGTTAGCAGGCAGGGTCACCATCTGTAACTATGCTACATGTAAAATAGGTCAGTCTTATCCTTTCCACCAGTTTTCGATGCGGAGGCGGGGTCACCCTGTGACTATTTGTCCAGTCATATCCTCCCCACCCATAACTGGTGCAGAGACGGGATGACCATCCCATCCCTGCCTACGCTATATATCAATGTGACCGGTATTAGCCTGTGCCTGGTGAATAGGAAGAGGTCACTATTCTCATCGCTGGTGTGCATGCCAACCACTTTACCAAAACCGTCCAAAATCCCTTGAAATATGACAGTGTTCAAAATGACTTCACATCAAATGACATGTACGTCGTTATCTAAATGTTAATCAATTTACTGCATAACTAATACTTTACTTCGTTGTTCTCTCTAGTTTAAGTGATAC
The DNA here is from genome assembly GCA_011317855.2 of Paelopatides confundens. NCBI lineage: Eukaryota > Metazoa > Echinodermata > Holothuroidea > Aspidochirotida > Synallactidae > Paelopatides > Paelopatides confundens. The sequence continues at coordinate 9,785 of WXZC020000788.1, read as the reverse complement.
TGTGTCTTACTATTAATCCCATGAGAGTTGTTTATGAAATACTAAAAAATAAATATCTGAAATTATGCCATTGTTCTGTTCAATTTACATTATTTATATTATTACCAAAATACATTTGTGCTCATATCAGTAATTTACAGTTCTTTGAAGATGTATTAAAATATTGATACAATGATCCATGGAAGCGGGTATTGAAGAATATTGGGTTATACTGTCATGTATACATCACATGATGTCACGGCTCTAAGTGCACAGTATATTTTCTTTTATTTTATAACAGTATTCGCTCAAAATGTATGTACTGATATTAGGGTTTTGAGTGGTATGTGAGTTCAAATGATGTATAGGCCAATTCTATGAAAAGCTCTTTTATTTTTAAAACCATTTCCCTCATAGTGTTTATTAAATCTGGATGCAATTTAATTTAACTTGGTTTCAGCTAATTTCGATACCATTTATTCATGTAGGAGGGGCATTGGAATTATTTAAGCTTTTGTGTCAAATGTTTAGGGTTAAGCTTTCGTGTTCAACTGACCATAAACAACAAGTGTCCGTTCCATGTAAATCAGTCTTTAAAGGGACCGTTATGAGAACGTGTTAGTATATCATATAAGTATATATAAGTATATATATATATAAGTATATATGCTCATAAGTATATATTTTGATCAGTATAGGCTATATGTTTGCGTTATGTAAACGATATTCGGACACCGATGTAACTAAATGTGAATATAGCAGTGTAGCTAGTATGTTAGCTGAGAATACATAAGTGATAGTCTTTGAATGTGACCTTTGCATTTAAGCTTACTTGAGATTGTCACAACGAAAAAATGGGAAACCATATACTCGATCAATGAAATAAAATTAGTTGTCTATATTCAAAGTATATAATGGGCTCTAGACAAGGTGTCCTTTTAATTATACGGGTAGATATACAATATGTGAAACAGTATGATACCGTAATAACTATGTTGTGTAAATATCGATATAATTCAACTGACTACATTCATTGTATTGTATATTAATGTATGATGTGGTGATGATACTACCCGCATCAGGAACATACGCCGTCCTAGTCGCGTGTATGTATATATGCATTATTCTATATATGTATAGATTGGATATTCAACGTTTGGACCTGAACAAAGGAAATCCAGGTCCCCAGTGCTAATTCAAAACAATCACAAGTCCCCGTATATATGTATTGTTGATGTTATTGGTTAGGGTAAAATGAATTAGTGCAATATATTTTACAGTGGAATCCCCTGTCTGAATTTAAAACCGGTATGTATACAGGTAGTCCAAGTACACCATGGTCAAACTTCAGATTTGGTAGTTAAGTTTATCTTGGTGAATACAAGAACATGTTGTTTTTTATGGGGCGAACGGAGATAAAAATCTGACAACATTGGGATGATAATAACTAAAACAATACAGCTCGGCTGAAAGTCCTTACTCAGCATGTAGGTTAACGGTGTGCGTACACGAACCCTATATTTTTGGTTGAGATCAAAAGTCATTTGAGGTAAATAAATGTAATATTTTGTATGTAATTTCATCTTTGTGAGTATAAGTTCATTTGTTTGTGCCGGTCAACATGTCGCCAGATCCTCCGTTAGCATAATGATGATTTTTGAGCTTACCAAGAGAGCACTTATCTCCATATAATCTCATCTGCAACAACCATTGCCCGCTCCACAAACAGAGTGTCCCTGAACTATTAATTGCCAAAAACTCGCCAGCTAGCCTGAGTTTGGCGGGTTGTCAAATACAGCATTACGATTCCTGGCCGAATCATTGCCAATACTTTAAAAAGGGACCTACTGATGTACTGCTGGGTGCTTAGCGTTAAAGGATCAGAGTGGGGTCAGTTGGGTGTCTGGATGTAAAATGCCACCCGACGTGATGTATAAGTTACAAGCCACTTCGGTTTCCCACACTTGTGGCCGCTTAGCGACGTAAAATAACTGTAACTATTAGCCATCGCTGGACGCATGACAGGTAATATGAAGTCAATATAGATCAAAGTCTGAAAACATTGTAAACACGATAACTCAAACAGTGCACCTTGGTTAATATTCAGATTTGGTATGTAGGTCAACCTTAGTAAATTTTGATTGGTGGAGGTCAAATGTTATTTATTGGAGGTTAACCGAGGTCAAATGTGAACACCTAGTAAACAAAATGACTAAAGAGGTACAGTTAAAACATTGTAGTTGGTATGTGGTTTCTCCTTAATGAGTAAAATACGCCTACTGCCTCTGGTGGTGGTCATTTGATGTAAGTTGAGGACAGTCAGTCTTTGTAAACATTATACCACAAAACGTACAGTTTGGACAAACTTCATATATGGTATGAAGGTCCACAGTCAGTGCTGGAGACATGTTGATCAATTTAATCAACAATGGTGAAAGCTTGCCATTATTTAACTTAATGTTCTTGCTTCAAAATTTGCAAAGAATCACTGAGCTCTTTGGTTTTCCGGTTATAACTATTCTCTATACTATTGAACTGATGCACGTAAAGAGAATTATCCTCATCGCCATTACAATATTCTTCAATCACACAAACAAAACATATGGAGGTTCATTAAACTAATTATTATGCAATCCTGATGGTCTACCAAATAGTCAGTAAAATATACACATATTACCATTGTGGGAAATAATTACCCAGGAAATTAATATTGGCATACGTCTCTAATCAAAACTGTTAGTAGAAAATACTGGTGCTAGTAGATCCGTATGCGTATTTAGTATGGTGCATTCTAACATGTACGGTCCAGTAGCCAGTTCTCCTGTTAAATGTGAACCAGTTCAGGTGATACTTCCACTCCGGTGGATATGTTCTACAGTACAGTACGGTTTTATTAATTTAAGTAGTCGTCCTGTATATTCGGTGTATGGGTAATTGACAGCTGCGACTTTTCGTCAACTTGCTTGTTTGCGCTACAATCTTCCAACATACCAATCTCTCTTCCTTTCCATCCGTATTCGGTGAGGCGGTGTGGTCAACTCTGACTACGCTACATGTAAATTAGGCCACCCTTAGCCGCTCCATCCATAACCGATGTAGAGACGGGTTAACCCTTCCCAACTCCGACTATGATATATCTAAATGAAGCCAGTCTTAGACTCTCCACCCGTCTCCGGTAATGAGACCGGGATCAACCTTCTCATCTCTGGGATGTATGCCAACCAATTTGCCATATAGGTCAAAGCAATATAACAGTCTCCTAAATTACCCCATGTCCAATGGCGTGTACTCATTTATCCCAATGTTAATCATTTGACTCCACAACTAATAATTTATTTTGTTGTTTGCTCCAGTTTAAGTGGTGACTGTTCTTATTATTAATGTAATGAGACTGGTTTATGAAATACTCAAAATAAATTTGTCAAACTATACCATTGTTCTGTTCAATTTACATAATTTATATAATTATTAATTTACATATGTGTATGTATATCCATAATTTATAGTGCTTCATTGATCTATTGAGATATTAGCAACATGATCCTTGGATGCGGGTATTGAATATACTAGAGCTACTGCCAATGTAATCATCCCTTGGGGACATTGGCTCAATATGCATCGTATATGTACTTTTCTTTTTTATCAGAGAATTCGCTCAAAATGAATGTACTGATATTTGGGTTTGGAGTGGAATATGGGTTCAAATGATATGTATCGGATATGAGGTCATTTTTATGAAAAGATCTTGTATCTTTAAAATCATTTCACTTTCTTTGAAGTGCCGTGAAAGATACCGGTCCACTCTGTTTTCCTATTTTTGTACCAAATAGCAGTTTTATGCTACAAAATGACACGTAGTTTCCAATGGCTTAACATGGCTATATTGCTGGCACTTCCGATGCTTCGCCCCTTGAACACACACAGGGAGCCATATGCGTCCTTCTGGCTCCTAGTGAAAATTCCCTCAATACTGCCAAGCGGTCTCTCGCTACACCATTGCGAGTTACATTGTCAGAATGCATGTATACTCGGCTTGATTCATATATACAAAATTACTTGACTTGGTTCTCGACTAAGTTGATGCATTGCAACCATTGATGATTTAGATGGAATTATGACTCTCGGTTATCATGGGAACACTTTGCTCAGTTGAGTAAAGACCATGATAATGAAACATCAAGTGTGCGCTTGTCCACTTTTAGTGTAGGGGTCAACATGTTTTTGAAGATGCATACCTGTAGCATATGAGCATGTTTTATTCCAAACATTGTCAAAACTCCAGATAAACCACATGGCCGAGTCACTACGAAGGACACATATACATATCATAATGTGAACCTGTGTCCAGCAGACATTCGGGGTAAAAGGTCACCAGATATATTACCTCTATGCTTATCTATTCAACTATGTGTTTGCAAACAAAGGTCAAATGTTAAATTTACTATATGTCGGATTTGACATGAATTGGAAAAGAACAGGTTGCATTTGGATATTGTAATGACGTAAAATGTATGAATTTTTACATTTATTTATGTTTAATGTAGTTTAATGTACATTCATGTTTTGGGCATTTCTTCATTGATATTGAATAATTTGATAAATTCAATACTACTTAACATATTTCTATGTTTCTTTAGAAAGTAATATATTGGCATGTGATGGATATGTCAACATATATGACCATTCCCAAAGATGTACATAGGCCCCTCCTACATATTAACATGCCCGATATAACTACCAAAAATGAGAGGACATAGTTATGGGCCCTGTATTATCCGTGTACCACCATAGGACATGAATACAATTTATGGTTCATTATATTTCGGGTTACAATTAACAATTAAGCCCTATCCAATGATGCACAATAATGAATTTCGGCATTTTTGTTTGCATGAACAATTACACATTAGCGAATAATAATTATGCCATATAACAAAGAAAATATACATTTGTGCGTAAACATATGTTAATTTCATAATTGTATGATATTGTTACAACATGGCACATGTACGGTATATGTGTACCACATATGACATGTATCCAATGTATCGTTCTTGAAATATGTTTACAAAACAGGCGGCGAAAACACACACATGTATACACATACACACCACACGCACACGCCATAATAACTCACAGTATTTAAGCTTACCGGTGATTTTCATGACCCAAAAATTACAAAGCATATACTTGGTGAAAAAGGGAATATGAACAGTTAAGCTCACCTGGAGAAAAGGAACTCTCATAATCTGTGAAACAAACAAATAAGTAACGTATATCAGTTGTATTTTGTGTAAATAGTAGAAATGATGCATAGATAATTCAATTGACTAGTTTAATATATTGTGTAATGCTCTTGTTTTGTTGGTGTCAATGTTATCACCCGCAGGAACTTACGCGATCATCATGGTTTATATGTATGTGTATGTATGTGTGTGTGAGTGACGCCTTGTATTTCAGAAAGTACACCTTGGTCAAATTTCATATTTGATATGTAGGTCCACAATCAGTGCAAGAAACCCGACGATCAATTTACTAAAAAATGGTGATAGCTTGAAATAATTTGTATGTGGTCTTTTGCCATAATGGGCACCACGAGTGTCTCTTTGAAGTGATATGAAAGATACCGGGTCTACTAGCTTTTCCTTATTTTTGTACCAAATATCAGTTTTATGCTACAAAGTGACGCGTAGTTGTCAATGGCTTAAATGGATATGTCGCTGGCACTTCCGAGCCTTCGAAATTATACCATTGTTCTGTTCAATTTACATTATTTATATTATTATCAATGTGCTTATATCCGTAATGCACAGTGTTTTGATGAATATTTATTGAAATATTGATACAATGATCCGTGGAAGCGGGTATTGAAGAATATGGGGTAAATATACTGTCATGTATACGTCACCGTATAGTTTCTTTTATTTTATAACATTATTCGCTCAAAATGTATGTACTGATATTTGGGTTTTGAGTGGTATGTTAGTTCAAATGATATATAGGCAAATTCTATGAAAAGCTCTTTTATCTTTAAAACAATTTTCCCTCATTATGTTTATTAAATATGGATGCAATTTAATTTAACTTGGTCTCAGCCAATTTCGATACCATTTATTCATGTAGGTTAACGGTGTGCGTACACGAACCCTATATTTGCGGTAAATAAATGTCACATTTTGTATGTAATTTCATCTTTGTGAGTATAAGTTCATTTGTTTGTGGCGGTCAACATGTCGCCAGATCCTCCGTTAGCATATGGATGATTTTTTGAGCTTACCCAGGAGACCACTTATATCGATATAATCTCATCTGCAACAACCATTGTCCCGTCCACAAACAGAGTGACCATGAACTATTAATTGCCTAAAACTCGCCAGCTAGCCTGAGTTTGGCGGGTTTTCAAATACAGCATTACGATTTCTAGCCGAATCATTGCTAATACTTTAAAAAGGGACCAACTGCTGTACTGCTGGGTGCTCAGCGTTAAAGTATATGTGTATAAAATGCCACTCGACGTGAAGTGTAAGTTACAAGCCACTTCGGCTTCCCACACTTGTGGCAGCTTATCGACGTAAAATAACTGGAACTATTAGACATCTATGGATGCATGACAGGTAATATGAAGTCAATATAGACCAAAGTCTGAAAACATGGTAAGCACGATACCTCAAACAGTGCACATTGGTTAATCTTCAGATTTGGTATCTAGGTCAACCTTAGAAAATCCAAGAACAATATGATGATTGGTGGAGGTCAAATGTTATTTATTGGAGGTTAACCGAGGTGAAATGTGAACACCTAGTAAACATAATTACTGAAAAGGTACAGTTAAAATATTGTAGTTGGTATGTGGTTTCTCTTTAGTGAGTAAAATGCGCCTTCTGCCTCTGGTGGTGGTCATTTTATGTAAGTTGAGGACAGTCAGTCTTTGTAAACAGTATACCAGAAAACGTACAGCTTGCACAAAGTTCATATTTGGTATGTAGGTAGACGGTCAGTGCTGGAAACATGTTGAACAATTTAATCAACAACGGTGAAAGCTTGCCATTATTTAACTTAACGTTCTTCACTTCAAAATTTGCAAAGAATCACTGAGCTCATTCGTTTTCCGATTATAAGTATTCTTTATAATATTGAATTCATACACGTAAAGAAAATTATCCTCACCGTCAATATTTTTCAATCGCACAAACAAAACCAATGGAGCTTCACTAAACTAATTCTTATATCCTTATTTTTGTACCAAATATCAGTTTTATGCTACAAAGTGACTCGTATAGTTGTCAATGGCTTTAATGACTTCCGAGGCTTTTTCCCATAACACCCACCAGGCGCCCTACGCAGCATTCTGGCTCATATAGCAAAAATGTCCTAAATACGGCCAAGCGGGGCCCTCGCTACACCACCTGACTACTGCGAATTACATTGACAGAGTGCATGTACTCGACTTGATTCATATATACAGAATTATTTGACTTGATTCATTTTTTATTTTTTACTCGATGCTCGACTAAGTTGATGCATTGTAACCATTGATGATTTGTATGGAATTATGACTCTCAGTTGTCATGGGAACATTTTGTGCAGTTGAGTAAAGACCATGGTAATGAAACAACTAGTGGACGCTGGTCCAATTTTGGTGTAGGGGCCAAAATGTTTTTGAATGCGTACCTGTAGCATACGTGCGTGTTTTCTAACAAGTATTGTCAAAACTCCCGATAAACCACTTCGCCGAGTAACTACATAGGACACATATATCTATACTAATGGGAACTTGTGTGCAGCAGACATTAATGGTCAAATGTCAAATGTCACCAGATATATTAGGTATATGCCTATTTATTCAAATATATGTTGGCAAATAAAAGTCAAAGGTCACATTTACTATATGTAGGATTTGACATGAATGGTGCAGTATATGCATCTCCGTATATTGCCGTCTTATTTTGTATACATGTATATTTCGTTACGTTAAGAGTTCATAATATTGTTATGTTTTTTCTCTTCTAGAAACAGAGAGTAAGAGTCCGTCGTTATTTTTGGAAGCAGATGGCGAGTCATATGAAGGATAAATATCGCACAATTATTATAGTAAACTAGAAAACCAACACTTTCTTTTCCTGATACTTTTACCAAATGGCTTTTCATAATCAATATAATCAATACTCATATAACGAACAAATACAACCAGCAATACTAACACAATGAAATGGGTTAAAAGTGAACTACAAATAATGTATGTGTTAATTTAAAGGCCATGTGGTTGAATTATCATATTTTTGTGTGGTAATTGGTAAAGGCACAATAATTTGATGAGAGGTCATATATTGGAATGTCATACCAGTTTATTTGCTAGCTGCATGTTTAGCTAACAGGGGACTTTAGGTTACCTTTATGGAGTTGAAATTGAAAAAGAACAGGATGTATTTGGATATAGTAATGACGTAAAATTCATTAATCTTTACAGTTAGTTATTTGTAATGTAGTTTAATGTACAATACTTGTTTTGTTATTATTTTTATTTATATTGAATTATTTGTTAAATTCAATACTACTTAACATATTTCTATGTTTCTTTCGAAAGGAATATCTTGGCATATAATGGACATGTAAACATATATGACCATTCCCACAGATGTGCATAGGCACCTCCCACATAATTAACATGCACGATATTACTACCAACAATGATGGGACACAGTTATGTGCCCTGTTCTATCCGTGTACCACCATAGGACATGGAAAAATTACGGTTCATTATATATCGTGTTACAATTAACAATTAAGCCCTATCCAATGATGCACAATAATGAATTTCAGCATTTTTGTTTGCATGAACAATTACACATTAGCAAATAACAATTATGCCATATAAGAAAGAAAACATACATTTGTGCGTAAACATATGTTAATTTCAAAATGTACGATATCGTTACTAAAAACAACATGACACATATGCACCACATATGACATGTATCCAATGTATCGTTCTTGAAATATGTTTTTACATATAGTTAATAAAACAAATATCCAGAACAATTACTGTATAATTAAGTGCCACAACCAATATTTTGTCACTCAGCAGCAAGCCACAACAGGAATATTTATGAGCTCAGACTTTATATTAATAAGGTAAAGTGTATTATAGTATAGTTACTTAGTACACTTTCTTTAGACTAGACATGGTTTGTATAAAGTTACAACATAACTAAACTGTTCGTGACCTCTGTTCACGTGATGGTAATTAATCCTATATGTTCCACTGCTTATGAAGATTAACTTTGGGAATGGGGTTATAATATGTTCACTGCATTTGGGATATAGGCAATACTACGGTAAGCTACTGGAAAACATTGCTACTATACTTACTTTGGGCATGGGGTTGTAATATGCTCTCTGCTTTGTACTAAGTTACTTGGAAACATTGCTAGTATTGTTATTGATTTACTTTGGGCATGGAGTTTTAATATGCTTCCTTCTTTGGAATATAGGCAATACCTTTTTTCAATTCAATTCAATTCAAATTTATTTTCTCATGTCCACAAAAATAACAAAGAGTACTTTTGGATCTTGAATACAAAGGGTACATATGATGGACACTAGAAAAACAGACATGATGTTTATCAGAGCTAGTGACTATAAGAAAAGAAAACATACAAATAAAGACAAATAAAGTCGAAAAATACAGAACATCACACAAATTGTACATTAATGTAAACTTAACGACAGTAGCTATTTACAAGGTAAGATTTATGACTATTTTGAAAAGACCTGAGAGTATTAGCTGAACGAATATTATTAGGGAG
>WXZC020000787.1:0-10790 GCA_011317855.2 Paelopatides confundens | reverse complement strand
TTGAGCAGCACCCTGTGGATCATGTTGAACGGAGGGAACGCATAAGCGTCCAGTCCGTTCCACGAAAAGGACATTGCATCCGTCGACCAAGCTTGGGGTGGAACTTTTCAAGCAGAAGGAGGGCAGCATGCTGTTCCCCGTCGTTTCGAAGATGTCCATGAGTGGCCTGCCCAACTCCGAGAACCGCCACTTCGTCCACCTGGGTGCTAGCTCCCATTCGCCCTGCCTCACACGCCCTCTGAATAACGCGTCTGCCAACCAGTTGTCCTTGCCCGCGATGGGAGAGGACCTGATCATGATGTCGTGCTTCTGGCACCACATTAGAAGGGACCAGGCTACGTAGCACATGTGTACCCCCTGCCCGTTGATGTAGGCCACCGCGGTCGTACTGTCCGTGAAGACAGTGAGCTGCTTGCCTCGCGCCAAGTTCGTCAGGCGCTTTGACGGCTCTCGTAATGGCGTCCAGTTCCAGCATATTGATGTACCGCTCACTCTCATGGGCTAACCAAAGCCCCGAGTGCGTCCGCACCTTGCAACAGGCTCCCCAACCGGACAGGAAGGCGTCTGTGGTCACCGTAAGCTGATCCCGCGGGATCAGAAACGGGACACCCGCCAGGAGGTTGGCCTCCGTGCACCACAACCGCCAGTGCGGCTGGAGTGTCCCCGCCGGGGGAATCACGCAGGTGAGGTTCCTTTGATGGGGCTTGAGGTGCGCCAGCAGGTGGAACTGGAGGGGCGCCTGCGTAAGCAGCAAAGGGGGACGACGTCCACCAGGCTCGCCATGCGACCTGGCACACTCAGCCACGTTTCTTCGTGAGCCGTGGTGGGGGCCCGGCCAAAAAGAACACACGTTCCTCGGAGGGGGTCAGGCGGCCTGTCACGAAGTCTAGCCGCGCGCCTAGGTAAAAAGAGCGATTGCAAGTGGTTGAGCTGCGATTTCGCCCAAATGATCACTCATCTCAGAGACTGTAGGAGGGTGATAACTCTGAGTGTTCGGTCTTGCGACTGGTCCCGAGAGTCCACGAGGACTAACCAGTCGTCGAGGTACGCGAACAGGACCACCCTTGCTTCCTGAGCATGGCGCCCTCCTGATAGTCTTCATCTGGAGGACGCGCGCGAGTTCCAGCTCGAACGCCGTCCTCTGCTCGGGGTCCGCCCGGTAGGGAGTGACTCTCCAGCCCGCGCCGACGGGGGGGGGGGCGGGGAAGAGAACTACAGGGAGTTGCCGTGAGCCACTAACCCCAACACCCACGCGTCTGATCAGAGCCTTCGCCACGTCTCTACAAACAGCGTTAGTCTCCGCCCCTCCGGTACGGCGATGTGGTAGCCGCGCGGAGGTGGGAGTAACATCTCCTCGCCTCGGCTCGTGCCCCGGTCACAGACATCATATATCAGTCTGGCTAGGGGGCACAGAAGCAAAAGGAGATACCCCACCTCTCGATGGAAGAAGCGAGTCTCGTCTTCCGGGAGCTGGTTGTGAGTTCGCGCCAGTGGCTCCGTAACAGGGGGAGCACGGAGAAGAATTTCATGCCCGCTCGGGCGGCGGTATCGCGTGACACCACCTCTCCTCGACGCGCTTCCTCCCAGGGTCCCTGAACAACCCCGACGCTAGGACCTGTTCCGACCGAACCTTGTTCCGCACTTGTGTAGACAAGATCGGAGTACGGAACAGGGTGGCCCAAACTTCCTTCGGCATACGGAACAGTCTCTCCTCTGCAGCAGAGGGGGCTGTCCACATCTTCCGGGCCGTCAGCTCCTGGACCCGGGTCTTACATATCGTGTTGACCGGGGACCGGGGACCGGGCTGCGCCTTCTGCCGCGACATTGGTGGCACTCAAGCGAGAGCCACAGCCCCGAGGGGCAATGCGCACTGATTCCTCGAAGCCAAGTTTAGATATAAACACACTGGCTATCCTATCGAGGAGATCCTGGGTCAGCGCGGCCCCGTGAGGGGTCGCGTCTGAGGCCGGAAGGGGCGCGGTGTCTTCAAGCTCGTCCGAGACGTCGAGGGGGTCGAAGGAAGCCTCCCCGACCACTCCTCGTCGGACAGCCACTCCTCATGGACGGTAGTCCAGGGGGCAGAGTGAAGGAACGACCGTGCTGTGCCAGTGGTTGATCTCCCCAGGCAATGGACCTGTCGGGCAAACTCCTGAGCGATCAAGGCGCGCAAACTTGGGAGGAGAACCTCCACACCTCGGAAGTACCGGTGGTTGGACGGATACTCGTTGGCGACCCTGCAACGAGATAATGCTCGCCGGGTCGCCGGCCACGCCTCGTAGAATCCCCTAGAGGCGCGAGCAGGTTGTATCCCGCATGGTTCCCGTGGGAACGTCGACTGCCGCGCCTCCCGGGGTCGCCGCGCAGCCTGGCCTCTTCCGAAAACCACGGTAACCGCCGTGGTGACAGAGAAGGTGCGTGGCGGATCTGCACTGAGCGATCCTAGCCCCGAAGAGACGCCGCGTTCTCTAGGGCTGCGTCGACGCACTTGGATCGAATCTGCCGTAGACGAATCTGACGGTGATCGCGATCTGCGTGGCCGGTCCAAGGGACCGATACCTCGTAATGTCGCCACGTTCCCCACGTACGCCCGCTACGCCAAAGTTCACAGGCGCGCGCCTGGTTCCCATGGGGACCGGCTGTGAACTAGCAAGATACTGACCCTGTGTGCCGAGACTCGAACGTCTCGTCAGGCTACGGTGTATGCGTGGGCTTCCCAGTGGAAGCCCTTCGTCCGGGACCGTCCCTAATGGGACTGTTGACCTGAACGTACACGGGAGATCATCATTGACCTCTGCTGACTGCCGTGCACAACCTCCGACTCGACTCCGGATTCGGGAGCGCACGGCAGCGCCTGGCACAGCACACCTGAAGGTAATGGACCTCTCTGTGAGGGTGCCGAAAGGTCATCCTCGAGCTCACATCATGGATAGTGCCCTCCACGTTTTTCGTGTTGATGCTCTTACATCTCTGTGAGGGTGCCGAAAGGTCACCCTCGGGCTCACATCATGGATGGTGCCCTCCACGTTTTTCGTGTTGATGCTCTTGCATCCCATCTCTCTTCTGTTTCGCGCCGCGCATCCTCCCTGCGTCAAAGGGCCACGGCCCTGACACGGAACCTCTGCCCAGGGGTCTCTCCAATGCGAAGAGACCCCGTCCCCCGCTTGCGCGCCTGCTTCGCGCTCATGCAACGCCGCTTTCCTTTCAATAGAGCGCCATTGCGCCGTAGAGAACCCAAAGCACGCCCTCGCAAGAGCTTGTTCGAATACAAGAACGACAAAGGGGGCACAAAAAGTGGGGGTCCCAGCTCCGACCAAGGCTTGCGTCGAGAGCAGATCCCACACCGGGGAAGGACGAGGGGCCATGGGGCCTAAGGCAACATGAATGGGGCACATATACACACATGGAAGCCTAACAAAAACAAGGTTGAGAAGGGCTATCCCCGGGTAGTGTACCCAACCCGACCTAAACAAGGACGAGGGGCCATGGGGCCTAAGGCAACAGGCTTGGGGCACCTATATACACAGGGAAGCCTAACAAAAACAAGGTTGAGAAGGGCTATCCCAGGATAGTGTACCCAACCCGACCAAAAAAGGGAGGGGGAACCACCCTAAGGGGCTAGACAGAAAAGGAGCCGTCAACGAGGCGGCACCTTAGGGCGGACTACCGAGGAAAAATTACAACAACATTTTTTCCACGTGTATAAAAATCCCTATAGGGACACTGTGTTAGGCGAGGAAGTCTAAGCTACCTCACGGCTAGGTAAGCCTAAAACGAAGCATAGCTAACTGACAAGTAAAAAGAAGAGTAAACGATACGTGAATAACACTGTCAAAGTGTTCTAGAGACTGCCAGGAATCCAATGGAAAGGACCAGGTTATGTTACACGTCTGAGCTCAGTCGTGGGGAAAAAATGGTGATGTGGGGGAGGCGGGGCGTCAGCCTGGTGGGCGGTGACTCCGCCTCCTCCCATTAAATAAACCCCAGGATTGGATCAGTTAATCGGGATTAATGCATATTTATAAGTTGACCAGGGTAAGTATAGAACCGTGAAGTAAATTGCATGTGTATTGAAAACAAAATAGTTGTAGTGATTTAAAGTACAATGTTGCTGCTTTGAGATAAACTGCGATCAAAGTTCCAAACATTCAAACGATGACCCCAGGAAACGGTCGATTTGAAGTGTTTTGATCATTAAATATATACTACAATGACCCCTTCATTGCTCTTTTTCTTTTATTTTCATCTTTTTCATGGTTACTCTTATACTGTTGCCCTATATGTGTACAATTCCTTAAATACCCCACTTGCATATGATGTCTCATAATATATTTATGTCATTTGTGGAACTCAGTGTTAACCCCTATTTTAATCTACGGTACTCAATGTATATACATCAACTCGACTTAGATGGATAAGCTTAATATGATGCAGACTAAGCTCCTCAATGCCGATTTTGGAATTCCAAAGTTCGGTAGAATTGCACTCCTGTTCTACATGGATTGGGTGTGTCCAAGATCAATGATGTTCTATCTTTTATACCATAATTTTAGTAACAATTCTGCGCCTCGAATTTGTGTTACTTTAACAATATGTCTTGTGCAAATGGTACGTTAGTTTCTCGTGTCGTTCGTATAATTTAAGTGATATTCCGAGATATTCCGAGTAAATCTATTTTAGATGTAAAGTATCGTAAACGTGTTAAGTCTTACTTTAATTTGTGTTAATCATGGTGTTTGTGACAGTGCTAAGTATATTTTGTTTCAAAGTGACTTTGATTTGTTATATACTTTGTTAAAACCGTTTTAACTATAAAATGTTATGTGTGATGTGTATTCACAAAATGTTCTTCTCCTTCGGGAGGCTTTGCGATTTAAATAAATAAATAAATAAATAAATAAATAAATAAATAAATAAATAAATAAATAAATAAATAAATGGTACTGAGCCAAATTCTAGCTCTCTTGTTTACATGTAGCATACGCTTATCAGCGTCGATATCAATTCGTCCGAGTGTTCACCGTCAGCCTCGAAAAGTGCCAGAAAGCAATTGAGGTACAGCTTTTTAGATATTTTAGCAAATATTGACTTTTATGTCACGCTGAGGTTGAAGTGCATTAGGGGAAGCATAGGTGTTGTGACAATTTGGCCATTTGAAGCCATTTTAGAACGTTTAATGACTGTGGTTCGTCGTGTATAGATTTGGTTTTTGTTGAGTGAAAGGGTTCGGACTTACGTCGAAAAATTTCAACCTCAAATACCTAAAAATCTTGGCCATGATACAGAATTTTGTAGGTGCCATGAATGACCAACGTGTCATCTATAAAACGAAGGGTAACTTGTACATGACTAACACCTCTACGGGGCTAAAAAACATAGATTTACAATTTTAGCGTGTAAGTCAATGGAGCAAATACATATGGTATGCTATACATCACAACTGTCTTACACTGCTGGGTCATGTCATTTCTTGACATATAGACATATATAGAAAAGGTTAAAGAGAATATACAACCCACTCTCAGTTAATTTGAAGCTGAGTCGAAGGAGTTGTGAATAAATTTCGGCGATGTTTACGTTCGCGTTGTAATGGCAATGGATATTTAATTCGACTTGTTTGTAATTTTAATTAACATTTGTAAGAGAAATGAAATACATTTTGTTATAAGTTTTTTGCCATCTTATTGTATACATATTAATGTATCATGTGCAACTAAAAAACAAATTGGTTAAAGGGGCGCTCTCTCGTGGTGTACTTCCCACCCCTTAATCGAATTAGAGTTATTGTAAACCAGTTTATTTTATAAAGACATACCAATGTAAGCGAATACACAATATCAGCTGTGTTTGCGACCATACAATGTACCATCACATGGATAGTTGACGCTTATTCGAATTGTCGCTTATTCGAGAGAGAGGCGTTAATTCGATTATTTACAGTATGAAATATTTATATTGGTAAACAAAACTCCACTTTACATAATCCAGCAACCACCATCGGGGTAGACTATATCTCCGGATGCTGATGGCATTATTCTGGTCACCTTAATCTACTGTATATGGTGATTATATAAACCTTTTTAATCAGTAGAAAGGAAATCGAAACCTCTGGCAAATTAAATCTCTGTGAAATATTCCATATTATGTATCAAATTAAGTAAGGAATATTCATATTTGTAAACAGAACTTTAATTTATATAAATAATCCTGCAATCGCCATCGGGGTAGACTACCCTTCGGATGCTAATAACGGCATTATTCTGGTCACTTTCATCTATATGTGGTTATTATTTACAACCAGGAATTCAATCGTTCAATATACTGTATCTCGTGTGTTTACTTAATTTACTGCGATGAGGGTTGTCCACCACCTCGCCTCAGTCACTTCAGTTGATTGAGTATATATTTTTCAAATAAATATTTCAACATTCACTATACAATTTTACCATTTTGTTGTCCTATCGTTTAATTTCCACTGTTATTGTGGTGTTATAGCGGTATACGATGGTACCCATGCGTATGCCTATTGATATGAAAATAAACCCCAGGCGTACTAACATTGCTTGCTGAAGTTGATCATGATACTACAGTACTATTTAGTGTAAAAAATACACATACTTGATACATACAAATATAGTGAAAGAAAAAATAACAGGTAATTCCGTTGTAAAATTCTCGTTTCAATACAGCCCCAATTAATGTCAACAACTGAACAATAAAATAATGAAAATCGTAACTAGAGTGGGAAAATTGAACAACATGCCACAATTCTATATGTTTATGATGTATAATTTGTAGAATAAGAATATAACACACACCATGATTACAAAGTGACGTTCCCAAATAGTCAACATATTTTTCGCGATGATTTCAATGGATCATGTAGTCCGCTACATTCAGTTGTCGGTAGGTATTTATATATATCGCAGGCTTAATCGTTGTGGTACTTTGATTCATGTTCATATTCCTTTATTGTGTAAGCGGTAGGAAGGTAATGAACTGCCCGTGTCAAATACACGTATACACGAACATATGCACAGGCACCCCGTCCATTGGCAACTTTTTTTTTAACTCATGAAGTTTTTTAAATAAAAAAATGAAGGGTTTTAGAATATAATAAATGTACTTCAAGACATGAGAATTATAGCACCATTTTGCATTTAAGTTCCCTTACATGATAACAAATTTCTCCGTGGACCTACCCCTAGAACGGACATCTACAAACATTTACTACCCTCTATAACAAATTCCGCACACGCCTTTGAAATGAGAACCAACAAAAAAAAACAGCAATTGCAAACGGCAATGGCAATGACATTAAAAGCTCACAAAATCATTAAAAACCTCTAAATATCAACTTTGAAAAATTGGTTTAAGTTTAAAATTATTCTTATACCAAATTACAAAACCTGACTTTCGTTGGTAGCTGCATGGGATACACAATACAAATGTTTTTCACTTTATTTTGCCACATTCCAATCCTTGTTTTTCCTTGCCGATCCCTGTGTGATAAAACATCCCTTTGCCGGGACTTGAACTGTCATCCTCCTGGGTGGAAGGCAGGTGGTATAATCATTACAACAAAACAGTTCCTCATTATGTATAGTGTCTGGATGTCTGAATATGTTCTTATCTAATCTGATCCCGTGCGTCAGTCAATGAGCTGTGTTAGTCGCAACCCGACTCGTTCGAAGATTACTGTAATATTTATTAAAAAAAAACCATATCTCACTGAGGATCAATATTTGAAACCGAGACTTATTTGTTTCACACATTTGTTTGGAGAAGAGTACATCACTGTAAAATGTGAATGGAAAGTATCTGCTAATGCTGAAAGTAAGGGTTTGAAATTGGTATCGGTAATAACATAACTATAATCATATTCTTCGTGTCCCTTTAACTGTATATACACGTTATTTGGGTGATTGAGTGTCTAGCAATGGTTGAGTGATAATGGTGTCTAGAATGCAATAATGCCAGCAACGAAAACAAATACTGCTATTATTGAGTGCTGGGTATGTTTTTATATCTATTCCGATTTTCAAGATATTCACCTTTAACATATGTGAAATGACTGGTATGCTCCTTTAAGGTAAAATTTATGATGACGTCAGTGGTTTAAAAATTATAATAGTTCTACCAAAAATGTCCCTTTAACGTCATATTAACAACAGAGAATCCAATGATGAAACTCAATACCGTTTTCTTTGACAAATTTATATTTTATTATTATACATACATTTATTTTCGACTAAATTAGTGTACATAAGAATACATTGAGCCAAACATTAAATAGAATAAACATGTGCATATACTGAGCAAGATGAATAACATGAATAAAGGAAGAGCAAATACTAATGTGGTTGAGGGGATATCACAGAAGCTGTATCCAGCTTATACGTGGTCCCTTACCGAAAGGAAAACTATATACAAAACAATAATGAAAGAAGAAACAAGGGGGAAAAAACAAAGAAAACAAAACATTGTCTCTGTATACTTAGATAATATGGACATATTTGAATTGCGATAAAAGAAAATTCAGAATAACACAATAATTGATATAAGTTAGAATAAAGTTCCAGACAATATGGTGTATGAGTATAAGACAATTGCTTAGTAATCCTTGACGATTTTGATAAACACTAGGTAACCTTGGACAAGTGGATTCGAGCTCAACATCAACCATATTTTCAGAGAGTACCAACAAATCAAATAAAGAAATGCGCCAAGCTATGTATTTTAGTATTACATTATTATAGTTACACGGCTTGTAGACCCTTTGACGTTCGTTAAAACCTCCAGACACAAAAAAAAAACAATATGGTCCTTATACTCTCTATATTGCTTTAAAAACATGCGATTTGCATCCATAAAAAGTCGTATATATATTCCTATTAATCTTTGTGTTGCTGGTGATGAGCTGACCTAATGTATGTGTGCTCTACTACTACGTAATCCAATTTGATTGATGAGTATATATTTTTAAAGGTAGTTTCTCGAAAAGTAAAAGTGGTTTAGACATGTAACCTTCACCGATAGAAGTTTGTTTTTGATGGCGTACAAAATAATGAATACATTTTGCCTGTATAGTCATCCTCTAACTGCCACCTCCAACGGTTAATTAATAGAAAATTCAAATTTCGGTGCTAGCTGCTCCCTTTGTAAATTTTGCAACACATGAATACCAGTATACGGACAAATGACGTTAACATATACGTGGTGTGCATGGCAGGTGCAGTCCGCGCACATATACGAGTCGCTGTAATATCACTACGCAAAAATATGAAACTTCACAGCGACGTAGACGTGAAATGAATTAAATGAATGTATTTATTAATTAGAAAAAAAGAAAAGAAAAGCGGACGGTCGAGACCCAGACCAATATTTGACATTTTTTCTTCCGATATCATGAATATTTTTAAGCATAAACATTTTCAAATCCTGATTATTTAACAAGTAGCTTGATGAAAGTCCATTTGCAATATATCATCAACGTATTGTGTTTATCTGTAGAAAACAAAAAATCACTTCCATCAAACCAGCTTGTAAACAGTATGTTAATGCCCTTTTCTACTGTATTAATAATTTGATTATATTATCTCTGCATATAATAGAGGATGATATATTATAATTTGTTGACCTGTTTGTGAAAAACATGCGCTTCATCGACCTTGTGGTGATATTTATGGGCCATAATTATAAAATGCATATAGGCCTACAGTGTACGAATTCACCAAGTTAGAAATGTGTACTGAACACACTGTTTGTTCATTAATCGGCCGTCAAAAACCTTCTAAAATATTTTATTAAGACATTTAGGTCACAAGACGTAATATCATTTATATTTGCTTTATTTTTCTGTCAAATCAGGGCAAGAAAAAAAAAACTAATCCGGGTAAGTGAATATAATTAGGGCAACTAAAAAATGAAATAGGGCAACTGAAAAAGATAAGAGCATGTATATAATTTTAGAGGAACTGAAAAAAATAGAGCAAGTAAAAAAAATAGGGCAACTGAAAAATATCAGGGCAACTGATATCTGAAAACCACATGCTCGACATAGCAAGTTGAAAGTGTATAACAATGTGCTGGCATTGGGTTATTTGACCTGATATAACAAGTGTTGATAAGTGGTATCCGAGCAATTGTTATTATCAATAATAGTGATGTAGGTATGTCGGTGGTTGTTCTACGTTTGTGGAAGCAGCCACAAATATTGCAACAAGTACAATATAATGTTTTTTTTCCTCGTTATTACGAGATAAAAAGTCGAAAAACGGAAAAACAGAAAAACGAAAAAACGCATATTTTTTCATAATTACGAGAGAAAAGCCGAAAAAACGGAACAACGAAAAAAAAAACCGTTTCCACTGGGTAGTTTTTCAACACAATTGTGTATAACCTAATGCACTCCAGTGAAACTGGTCAGTACGATACCGAACTTATGGTCAACGCCAATTAAGGAAATGTACATGTATTATGAAAACTGCAGTGATGATCGACCGTACCGTTATGCTGAGGAGAGTTTTTACACAAAACAAACCATGATGCATATGGTCAATTCCATGTAAACAGGCCCAGAGCCATACAATTTGAAACTAGTTGAAATGCTAAGTGAATGTTATTTATTGATGCATTACAATGTCTAGTTTTGTAACCAATTTTTTTTTCTAAAAAAATCCATGTTAAGTGAAGAATATGTGCTGCCCTCTGTGGCCACCATATATATACATTTAAGGACAATTGTATGGATTTTAGGACCAACCTTCCCAGTTGATTTTCTCAACCAAATG